>JAVYIG010004894.1:0-149272 GCA_035222895.1 Strongylocentrotus droebachiensis
AGTGAAAAATTCAAAGTTAGGGTATGAAAAATTGTTACCAGGATCTGTGTTTGTATGATTATGAGAACATCTACTTGCGTGTTTGATGTTTCGTCGACCAATGTTTAACAAATTCATGTACAGTACTCATATTTCAAGTCTTACTTTCCACCTGATTATTTAATTTAGATTTGAATCTTCATAAAGATATCTACAACAAAGCATTTGATTTTACATTTCTAAATGATATAATATTTCTAGATGATATTACTGATAGTAATTTTGATTCTTTAATTGTTTTGGGTATTATTTTTGTTGTTTGTTAGTTTGTTTGTTTCCCTTTTCCGAATTAGAGGGGATATTGCCTAGAGAATTGCTCTATATCCAATGAGATCTTACCCTTCGGAGGTTGCATTGTACTTTCTGAGGCTTCATCATTGTCAGAAGCATTTAGCCAGTCTTTAGATCTGCATTTAGTGGACTCATTCCCTGCACCGGTCTAATATGGCAGCTCTTTTTATTTCTTTTGTGTGACCCCAAAATATTTGAGGGGAATCATTTGGAATCTAATGGAAATTTTGTGTTCCTGTTTTCTCCTTCCATAATACGGATGTCTGCGGCGATATCATTATCTCATTTAGCCTGTCGGGTTTCATGAGGGGCTAATTGGAAAGATATTGAGAAAGTATCTTTGGGTAGTTGTTGGTGTACTTTGTAGATTACTCATCGATTGATTCTGTGGAGCAGCTTAAAAGGGTGATCTCAAATGTAGCTGTCTTCTTCGATATACCATCAAATCATATTAGGAAAAAGTTGTGGCATATCTCTTTGATATTTTCTAATCATGCATGCACTATTTCTCAAACTAAATATGTCGCATTTAATATGCGATATTTCCCTCTCACGTTTTCCTCCGCGATATTGTGAAGGGGGAAAGTGAACGCACTAAAATCGAGGAACGAGAGAGAAGGAGAGACAGAGACAGACAGAGAGGAGAGACAGAGCGAGAGAGAGCGCGCGAAAGAGAAAGGGGGTGGGGAGACGGAAAGACAATAAGGAGGAAAGGAGCGCAAAAGATATTGTCATTTTAAGCCGAAGAAAAGTATTTTCAAGTTCATTCACTGTTTTTCTTTGTGGTTGGCTCGCACATGTCTTGATTTTGTAGGCCATCCTTCCTCATAGTTTCGTCTCGAAAGTATTAGGCGCATCAGTGTTAAATGAGGAGGGGGTTTATTTTAGACGTAAGTATCACTTGTCATTCAATCAACTTTGGACATTCAGTGACTGAGCATTTGAGGAAGGACATATTTGTTTTTATATTTTTTGTTGAATACATATATGTGTGGGAGCTGTCTGCCTACATATTGCCACATTTTCATTTGCGTGCTGCATCGTTCCAATGTGATTTTAGTCTTTAATCTGTGGCGACGGGAATGGAACGATTTTAAAGTTGTGTATCTTAGAGGGCTTGTGGACCAAGAGGTAAGTTTGAGAGTTTGACTGTGAGAGCTAGTCATGTTGCAAGCTTTGAAGCTGAAAGTGGAAGAGAGAGAAAGAGAGGAGAGGGGTGAGCGGGGCAAATGCCCCCTTATTGGAAAAAAAAGATGGACCAATAATGATTTTACTTGTGAGGTAATATTTTTTCTTCAAAAGTCACAGGGAGGGGGAGGGGATGAAGGCTTAAACCCCCTTATGGAAACAGTTTGTGGGGCAATAATTGTTTAAGTCATGAAGAAATAGAAATGAATTATAAAAATGTCCATAAATAAATTCTATAAATAGTGGGGCTGGAGGAATTTCTAGTACTCGTCACGTGGTAATGTATCGAACCCTGCCAAAAATTGGAATGAGGGGCCTGAAGCCCTGAACCCCCAAGTAAAAAACATGGGTTACTCTGCAATCATTTAACCGCAATTCCAAAAGTCCAAGTGAGCAGAGCCTAGATATGTCAGTCTCTGTCTGGCTGTGTCAGAGCCTAATGTAGTCTCATAGTGCAGACACTGTTATACCCAATGTCTGACAAGGGCTTATACCTGCCAACTAGACATGGGTGGTTGCATCCTCCCCCCCCCCTTTCCTCCTCCCCCCCCCCCCCCTTTCCTCCTCCCTCTCCCCCTCCCTTTCCTCCTCCCTCTCCCCCTCCCTTCCTCCTCCCTCTCCCCCTCCCTTCCTCCTCCCTTCCTCCTCCCTTCCTCCTCCCTCTCCTTCTTAGTTCTGCTGTCAGTGATCTAAGGATAAATCTCAAGCCAGAATGTGTACAGTGCATTAAATGTTTTAAAGATCTGTGTAAGATGGTTCCCCTGTCTGGGAATAAATTCTTTCCGGTTCCCGGAGAGGGTATGGTTGCATATTATACTCAAGTAGGTAAACTAACCACCACTCAAACAGACCCGCTTCAACCAGGATCTAGAATATCCAAGTTCAAAGTGGTTTAGTCTGGTCTCATTATGGACTACTTTTGTGTGTTAATCAATAGGCCATTTTCGTAATGTAACTAAATTTAATGCACACGTCTTTGTGAAGTTTTTCAATTCAAATTATTTCATTCACCTGTTAAGAATTGTATTTCAAAAGTCGGAATACAAACTGCATTTATTATGTGATGTTAGGTAGGGCAAGCGATAATGTTTGTCCTACCTGGCAACAAATACTGTATGCAATTTGCATTCTGACTATTACGAAATAATTATTTGTAGCAGGTGAATGAAATGATTTGTATTGAGGCACTTCACATCTGTTTTGAGCCACTTAGGCATTACTCACATTCGGTTAACAACTAAATATTCAAAAACCTCTTGTAAATGTTGAAGTTTTGTTTGTGTTTTTCGTAACTCAAGAATGAGAGAGTACCTTTTAGATCTAAGCTGTAATAATGCACTTTGTCAAGAAAGATACATCAGGACAAATAAATTTCACTAACTAACAAAATGACAAAAAGGGTATGAAACTATGAATAATTTAGTTGTTACCTGTACCTTTAATGCAGATTTAAGTATCTTTTTTGCTTTGGACAGACCATATGATGTGTATTCATTTAAGTGAATAGTTTGCTAAAATTTTCAACTGATTTTCATCTTGAAGTGTAAGAGCTAACTTTTCAATTTCAGAATAAGTATGGAACAATCAATATCGGGGCGAAAGAGGGAATGAAAGAGGGAATGAAAGTGGAAATTTTTTAAAAACAAAATTGGGGGTCATTTTCAAATAAAGAGGGTTATTTGCTCTAATTGGTATTACTCCTATGAGTGTTTTGCAGTGCCTATGGGCAAATTACTGCTGCTGCATGTTTTTAATTTGTAATATATATATTGTGTCAGGTATTATCATATTGGCTTGTGTTCACCACAAGATCATTAATGTACTACCATACAATAATTAAGATAGAAAAAAGAGTATAGGAAGGAAGCGATGAATGATTTGTGATATAAAAATGGACCACCACCTCCCCCCCCCCCCCAAACAAAAACAAAAAACTAAAATGGTTGAAAATAAAAATTCCATGTAGTACAAACGCAAGTGTGTATCAATTAATTTTTTAAGGTCCGATGTATCCCTTCAAAATGAAAATTATATGATTTGCTGTTATTGGGCACTGAACAAGTCTTGCAGGTTGCAAGTTTTTGAAATAAGAAGACGAATAAGCATTTAAAGGTACTATGTCCCTTTTGCAGCCAACCTCAAATTCTGTAGAACTTTGCAGGAATTATGAATATGTCATGTATGTCTTATCTGTGGAATTTAAACGTTAGCAGTGTCCTCATATTAAAAAAATGCAAGGAAACCTGTTTACTTGCTAGACTTCACTGTCAGACACTATTGAGTGAATGACTTGTAAAGAGTTGTAAAGGGTACATGAGCATTTGTCTACATCAATAACCCACTTCTTGTGATGGCCAAGATTAAACTGATTGAATCTTTGCGCAGCATAAAACGTATGACCATTCGGTACAATTGTCTGAAAATCAAGACTATTACTTTTGGGCTCTATAGCCCTAAAGTCGATTTGACAACTAATAGTCGTTATTTTCCCACTTGAAGACATTTTCAAGCCCCACCTTTTTTAGGGAAGTTCTAAATTAGTATTATCTTTCAAATGCAGTTGGAATTTAACTTTTTCATTTTTTGTGCCTGCAAATTGGACATACATGTAGTACCTTTAATGCCCATATAGGCCAATACATAGAGTTTTGGTAAATCCCCCCCCCCCAGAAAAAACACATTTTCAGTGCACTAGTACTCACATGAGAATATTCTTATTTAGTTTGCTGAGTGCAAAAAGGGCACTACCTCAATGGGAAATTGTTGTTGTTTGGTGTTATTGGCATTTCATTCATTTTATTTTTAAAACTATTTTCGCTGTTCATTTTTTTTAGAAATACCTGTAATATGCTCTTCTTAAATTTATGATTTTATAAAACATTGCTTATTTTTCTTTCATTATAATTTTCATTTACCGGTAATGAAAGAAAGAAGAAATAGTTGAAGAAGTATCTTTTCAGATCCACTGGTCCACAGCAGGCTGCATGTTACGTTGTGCGATCTTCAGGCTGTTTTAGCTATAAGTGTAAACTTGTTTGTAAATGAGCCTATTGATACAGGCAGAGATCTGAAGCAACATATAATTTGTGTGTAATTTATCTTCTAAGATAGTTTACAAAGAGCCTTAAGGCATATTTCAACCGTGTCAATGATATATTACCTTGTTTGATTTTTTGAAAGTTGGTATTTAAATGAAATGACTAATTTTGTCCTGTTGCTTTGTGTCATTGCAGATCCAAAACAAAGGGTACCCGTTCCTGTCGCATCAACGGTTCAAGTACTTACACGCAGGAAGACCTCAAGCTCGCTCTGAAAGAGGTCAAGCTTGGTAAGATCGGCACCCGTCGTGCGTCTGTTCTCTACGGTATCCCAAGGTCCACCATCCGAAACCATCTGAATCGCAGCAAGGCCAACAAGGCTAACGAGGAGACAGAGGAGGTGGCCCGCCCCACAGCTGTCGAGGAAGTGGAGATGAAGATCCCGAAGCGGATGCCCTACATCACTGATCCAGTCAACAAACGTGTGAAGGTGGAGAGGAACCTGATTCCCGAACCCAACCTAGCATTCCCTTTTACAGCCTTGTTCCAGCAGTACCAGCAGCAGGGGATCAACTACGAGGACTGCTCCACGGACGAAGTCGTCGGCAAGCTCAGGAATTTCCTGCAGGGCAGGTCGGCTGGGGGAAGCGGCAAGCTGCCCAAGTTAGCAGGGTTCGATCACGGTCTTGACCAGGCCCTCGTGAGGGAGCTCGTGATGACCTGCACCAAGGTTGGGTCTCTGGGAACCGAAGAGGATATGCAACGGAGAGAAAGCTACGTCAGAGACCTCGGGCAAGACAAGCTACCCAACCAGGTGTTCCAGCACCTTATAGGACATCTTCTAGAGACGGAGAAGGTGCATTTGATGAGCGGGAAGAAGGATGTCCGGCAGCATATAGGTTTATCTTCGGTCATTCGCCAGCCTTCTTCACTCGAGGAGGACCAAGACGTGAAGGTGCCTTGCTTTAAACCCGTAGTGTGTGATATTGGTGGAGCCCAAGACATGGACAAGATGATGCAGTACTGTGACAGCAGCAGCTCCAGTCACAGCAGTCCCACAAAGTCCTACTCACCCTCCAGTAACAATAACAACAACCAAGCCAGCCACTGTGCCTCCTATGATTCCATGGTGCCTGCATCCAGTAAGCGACCCAAGCGAGGGCGCTATAGATGCTATGACCGTGACAGTCTCGTCCAAGCCGTCAATGCTGTCCAGCGCGGTGAGATGAGCGTCACCAGAGCTGGGAATGTCTTTGGCGTTCCTCATTCAACGCTGGAGTACAAGGTTAAGGAGAGGCATCTGAAGAGGATGGCGAAGAAAGGGCAGCAGGTGCATCAACAGCAGCTGCTGCAGCACCAGAAGCAGGCAGCAGAGAAGGGAGAGAGCAGTCAAACACCCATTCTAGGAGTACCACCAGGTATTCATCTGCATGATGGCCACAGCATGCCTTCAGCACTTGCCTCTGCCCGACCCTATGAGAGCTTTGCAGAGAAGCTGAGAGCCATGAGTGAGAAGCAAGCCCTACAGAATAGCTACTCCTACCTCAGGCAGCAACTGGAATCCCAGCCGGCCCTCCTGGCGAGCCACGGCATTCCTGCAGGAGCCCTGTCCCTGTCTGAAGCTGATCGCTACCGCCTTGAGGAAGCCCAGACGACACTCGCTGCACACACTCAGCTCGCGCTCACGGAGCAGTGGGCCCAGTGGTTACACAAGCCTGTTTTCTCCTCACCTTTCTTCAACATCTACACTCCTCCGCCCGCTGCCCTGGGAATCGACCCCACAGGGATGTTCTACCGCATGGAAGAACCTAAGCAGCAGGGAAGCAGTAACAGCAGCAAAAAGCCCAGCGTTAGTGACGCTATCAACCGCCTTGTGGAAGCCCATCTCTACAGCTCTCTCTACAACCCTCCCTACGGTCATGGTGTACACTCCTCCATGACCGGAGAGTCCAGCTCCAGCCAAGAGGCTGACCAATTGGATGACCAACGCTCCAAGCGCAGAGCTACCCCAGAGGACGGCGAGGACAGCCCTCAACCCAAAAAAGCCTTGAAAGCCTAGAGGCAAGTTGATGAATCATCAATCTTGTCCATCAAATATATCATCATACACCTTTCTGCTAACTAACTAGTACAGATTGTAGTCTAGTTTTCTATACAAATGGATAACGCTCATCCATGCTTTGGATGTACCATGTGGGTGGTCGAAAATTAAATATATTGGTATTTATTTATTTATGACTTTCGTGTGTTTCAGACAGTATGGGTTATCTTTCATGGAAAGTGCAAATCCTATCTTTATTTATTTAGATACAGGCAAGTGTGCAGTCCAGGTATATCAATATTATTTCCCTTTCTTCGGAAAACGTGAGATGAGTATATATTTTTGGTGTTGAAATAGATCATGTACTTGTGCAATTTGTGTGTGTATATGATGCACTTCTTTGTATCATTCGATGAATTATGTTATTTAGTTGTAACCACTGTTGTTCGGTATTGGAGAACACCCTACTACTGTATGAAAATCAGTTGTGTAGTTTGTGTAGTATGTGCACCTATCACTTTTACTTGTTCATATGCTTTGTTTCTCACATTGTTGTGCCCATTTGTAAAGACGCAAAATTATTAAGATTAAACTTTCAATTTTCAAAAAAATGCTGTTAAATCTAAAATGGTGCAAGTCAGGTAAACTACTCTCATATTAAACATCATTCAACTCGACAAAAAAGCAATCGTTCTATTTGTTTTACAGAGGTGTAGTTTGCATATTTTTAATTTAATCATATTTCCATATGACATTCAGTTATAAGGAAGTAAGCAGTAAGTACTTCAAGTTTTTCCAGTTCAATGTTTGCGATATTTCAGAGCCTCCCAAACATATCCTCATTGAATTTGAAGGAGATACCAAATCACTCTAAGCACATGCAATACACATATCTCAGACTATTGAGATACGCATGAGCCGCTTCAGTGATTTAAGTTTACTTCGTTAAGTCCACTGGAGTACCCTCTAATCCCAAATCTTATTATAAAGTAAAGCCTTGTAAGCATTTAAAGTACTTTTGGGAACATTGTGCAATATACCCTTATTTATGTAATGCATACTTGGACGAAATATTATGTAACTTGCCCTTGACTCGCAATTGTAATTACTCTATTATAAGCTTGCCCTTATTTACTCATTTTATTTATTAATGCTTCATATACTTGTCAATTTTGTTTGGAAATTAATGAAAATAATATTTCCGTTATTTTTGTGTTGTTTTTCTGTTGATGCCCATAATCAAAGGAGTTGATTATTATGGCACTTAAGCGTGCATTGTTTAGAGTTGATTTGCACTCGGCGCATCACGGGTTAAAAGTACTTTGTGCAATTATGTTTCTTGTGTTAACAGCTCATAAGTTTTGTCTTTCTGCCCCATAATATTGTGTTATCATACTCAGTGCCATGTGCAATTTCTATTTAATCTAATGGTATCATTACCATAACCAGTCATATTTATTTGCCCTTTTTATGATACACTCTACAGTCTGCATATTTTATGTTCAGTATTGGTTTAGATCTGTTCCTAAGTATTCGATCATGTTTCATGTCATTGCGAATCTTACTCACTTGAATGTGTGAAGTTGAAATGAAAATTTTGCCCTCATCTACATTAATAAGATATCTACATGCAGGAGCTTGAAAGATTGATTTTGAACTTTGATTTTCTTTTTTATCAATTCATTTAATAGCAATCACTTTGTGGAGTACATTACAATTTACATGCAATTCGATATATCTTGAGGTCAAACAACCAATTACCATCATGTTTCTTCACCAACCCCTCCCCAGTCCCCCACCCCCTTCCCCCTCCCCACCATCCCAGCCTCCCGTCTCTAGAAAGTAATTCAATGCTCCAATAAGTTACTTTGAGCTGGTGTTGATTTTTCTCCTGCACAAACTCTTTGTATGAGTTCATTGCTGTTGAATTAGCTCAGACGACACTTAAGAGAGCTTTACCTCAAACTTATTTGGTTTCATCTATTGCCTGACACTTCAAACTTGTACATCTTCACGTAGTGAGGACGTGACTTTTGAATGAAAATTGGGCTTCTAAAGATGGCAATTAGTGTTTCTCTTTATTAAAAAAATAGCTTTAGGTTTCCTTCCCCCCCCCCCCCCCTGTATAATTGTTTTTCACAAAATATCACAAGGAAGTGCAGATCATGATATCTTGAGCTATTTTGCAGATGTGTTTGTATTAGAATTGTCATTATTAGTAGACAAAAGTATTATTGTGTTGTAGGTTACTATTTCCTTGTTGTTGTGAAACTCTTTAAAGTGTTTTTTACTATTGTTTATCACGTGCAATGGTATTTCGAACTAGTGCAATCCGTGTGCTCACCATTGCAATTGTATTGCTACTTATTCACATGGACTATTTATACTCATATTTGCTACTTTTTACGATATCAACAATCCTGTGTTTGATTATGAAACGAGATCAGTATATTGAGATTGCATCAAAGTTCAAATAGAATTAATGTATTTTGTGTGAAGCTAATTAGTAATTTGAAACTAATGGAGTTCTAATTAGAAGCTCTCCTGATGTTCACCTAGAATTTGTTATTTAGTTTTTCTCTCCTGTTTTGTTTTCCTTATTCCTCTCTGCACACTTTTTAGGGATTCTTCAGTAGAGCAAGTTTGCCACTAATGATTTTAAAATGGATCATGGAGAGTTAGTCTCTAGAGATTCTTGAGATGAAATACGTGTTTATTTTCTTAGACTTAGCAGCAGATGTACTCATAGTCTACTTTAAAAGGAAGTAGACATAGTCTATTGAAAGTCGTAAGGGAATTGATTTAACTCTATTTAAAAAGACAATAATTATTGCCCTTCTGACTTTCAATGGGCAATAGGGTCATTCACACACAAGAAAAGAGTGGGATTTCAACTGCGATTCAAATCTCTTTTTAAAATCTTTTTTAAAAGTTCACATATAGGATGTATAAAATCAACTACTTTATTTCAACTCACACAAAGTAACTGTTGGTATTCACCAAATAAAAGCGCTATGATACTGTTTTGGTCGAGTCACCAAAAATGTGTTTGCGTTTCAAAAATTGTTTTTCAAATCGCACTGCTTTGCTTGGTCTGTGTGTGAATGAACCTATTACAATGCTATTGTGAAGTGGACAGCAGGAATATGACTGATGAAATGTACCATGAATAGAACGTGCCTCATAATTGTATAGAAATATTGATTAGAGAATGAAATCACTATCTTGAAGGATCGACGGGAGTCGATTCACATGACTTGAAAACTTGTGTTTTTATCGGATGATATATGTAAACGTGTGATATTTTTCTCAGTTATAATGCAAATGAATGAAGCATTCCTGTTTTTTCAACCAGAGAAAATCGTTGTTTTATATTGTTCACAATTTGTTTTTCTTAGCGAGAGGGACGGTGAGACAGAGACGGTTTGAAATGATGTACTTTTAGTGGTATGTTTCGGGTAAAAATATTTGTGATGTTGATCTCTCATTTGTAATGTCTAATTTTGATATTTGGTGTTTGGATAAATGTAATTGTAAATGACTTATAATCAGTGCACCCGCAATGGAGTAAATTACATCAATTTTTTTGTACATTTACAAACGATTTATAAAGCTGCAAAGTTTTCACACAGAACGTGAATATGCAAATTGGCAACAATTGATATTTAATGGCATTCTTAAGATGAAGCCAACTAGTTAGTTTCATGCAAATGATTATTCATTTCAATCAGTTTACAAATCGTCAGACTGACTTGTAATCTAATAGAATGGCTATCTCCTCCCAACAGAGCAAGCTGCATTTTTTGTTTGTTTTCAGGGTACCTGATTGTAAACATAAAAAGGTGGATATTTCAATATTTCAAAAGTATTTTGCAATGTAGATAACTGCACAGTGCCTGCACATCAATGTGTTACAAGCCTCTGCACATTATAATTTGTAATTCAATGTCACAAATGGTTTAGTTTAATCAAGATAAATTGACGCTGTAGATAAATGGGAAAGCCCCAGAAATTAACTTTGAGAAAGGTTTGATAAAGAAAAAAAAATTGCAAATTTAAATGTTGCACTCATTACTTGTTGCACACAATTTAATGAAAAAGAAAAAAAGGCAAGTACTCCTTACATTTAAAAAAAAAAAGAAGGAAATTAATGTGTACGACAGTGAGGTAGAATGCCCCCTACCCCCAACAGAAAAATATAACAATTAAGGGTTAATTATAGAGAGATGTTGCACCTGTGCACTTCTAACGATGGTGTGAAGTTTGTTTGTTTCAGTCCATTGTATTACATTGCACAAATATTACTTCTGTCCACTAAGACAAATGATGTATCACAATTAAAATTAATGGTTGTAGAATAACAGAACATTTAGGATTCCTTAATTAATATACAGGTAGAGATGTTTTTAAATTCCATTTTTATTCCTTCAATGCAGCCCAGTCAAAATAATTATTCAAACCAAACCATTACTTATTGCAGCAGAATTTATTCCACTGTAGTTTATTGTAGCAGGGCCTACAATATATACAAAAAGTTAATAACAAATTTGAAATGAAAGTTATGGATTTTTTTCCCTTCACCATGTTCAAACTAGTGTATGCTATTCTTGTCTCCTATGCATTTGCATCAAAAGGACCAAATTGAAACAATTTGAGTGCTGATATTGATATTTTGATGCCAGTGCATATTATGGTCACAGATTCAGATCAACATGATGAATAGGATTTGCATAATATGCAAATTAGCATCAGTTGGAGGGGGAAACAAAATCATAAATTTGCCTCGTAATTATATAGGATTGAAAATTAAGCGTTTCAAAATATTGCTCTTACTATCGGTAAATTTGAAAGGGAACACGTTTGAGATATCTTTTATTAACAGAATTTGCAAAATATGCAAATAGAAATCAAACTATATTTGCCTTCAAAATTAATTTCCCCTCTCCATATAATGTTATGTTCTTTGATGATGAAGGATAGAGAGATAAGCACTTTATCATGATTAATATTTTTGTATAATGTTCAGTTTAATGCACATTGGTTAACACTTTGGATATTTGTCGATTCTTTTTAATTTCACTTGACTTAATTATGAAATAGTGTAATTGTGACTTTAATAGTGTTCAAATGGTCAAAATTTAATATCACATTTCCTTATGATAAATTGACCTCTGTAGTAAAATGATTGGATGTAAACTTATTCATGAATTATGAAACAATTGACTCAATTATGTAATCGTGTAATTGTGACTCTTAATAGTGTTCAATGGGTCAAAACTTAATATCACATTTCCTTATGATAAATTGACCTCTGTAGTCACATGATTGGATATCGTATAAACTTATTAATTAAATTTTGAAACAATTCTGTTGACCTCAAACTTTGTCAAACTTTTGAATGCAGAGGATGAATGCTCATCCCATCCTTCCTTCCCTTACTGAGTGAGTCTTGTCAAGGCCATAACGCATCTTATGACCAAACTATGACTAGATTTGAAATAGTATTGTGACAGGATTACAAATCTCCATACAATAGGTGTACAAGTGAGACTGCAGCCTTCATCAATTTTTGAAAGTTTTAATATTTTGGCAACCGTCGCCTCATATTCAGGCAGCAAGATGAGGTGTCTAAACATCTAATTTTGAATAATTTTTTAATTTTTTTTTTTAAAACCTTGCTCACAAAATTTAGAAACAGGAATGTCCCTGAGGATGATTATTTTGGGCACTATTGTAGATGACAAATTCATTTGTGATAACTCGGTCTACCATCCTATTAATGAATATTTACCATTACTGGTATAAATTTGCTCCAATCATTGTTTTTGTCTCATAAAAAAATACACTTTGATCTTTCTTAACCAATGGTTTCTTGAAGAGCATGATTACACTATTTCACACATTATACATTTGATTTTTTTTTTAAAGAATTTGTGTGGGGAGAGGTAACATATATTCACCAGTTAGAGTTGTAATTTATGCAGCTGTGTATCAACATAGCATTGAAACTCTGATATATAGTGGTGTGCATTAAATGTCCATTTGTTGGTTCATATATTGTTTGCACTATATGTATTGAAAAATGTTTGTGCATTGCCTTTCTCACAAAATTTGTATTTAAAATAATGTAAGTTTAATACTTGAGCATCCCCAACCCCATCTGTGATATGATTACAAAAATTAGGGTTTATAATTTTGTTCAATTAGAGAAAAGATCATAGTCATGTAAAATACAAATCAATCCTAGAAATTGAAATTGAATGGTACTATGAATTTAAATTAATATTTGATATCCATTTTCTTGTAAAGTACAACTTTATTTAAGAGAGAGAGAGAGAGGTGCAATTTGTTTCAATAGATGAATTTCAGTATCAATTTCTTGTATGAAATATTAGTAAGGACCATTTCAGAAAACATAATTCTTGATTACTTTGATACGTCAATTTCACTTGAATATGAGATACCATTCTAATAATGAAATCAATGATGTAGGAATCTGTTTAGTATACAAGGAGTATTCAATTTATTCAGTAGAATATATTATTCTGAAATTCAATTCTAGGAAACTTCCTTGCCAAATATGTGCCATCTAATCATGCTTTTGAAAACGACTATTTTCAACTCTTTTTTCATCTCTTTTTCATTCTGATGCATCTTGAACGGAAGCATATTTTTTTCTACTAACCATTTCTAATCGTAGATGCCGATTGTTAGGTCTAAAGAATGCAAAGAATTCTTGCTATAAAAGTAGATTTTTAGTTGATAGGGTTCTTCTTTTAGTATCTCTCAAAAATGTGGATGTATGAATGTTCAGGAAGATCTCACTTTTGAACACAGACACTTGTAAAACACCATTCAATTGTTTCTGCCTCTTTTTGTTCATCCTTTGTCCATGATGATGATGATGATGATGATGATGGTGATGGTGACAATGATAATGGTAATGGTGATGAGGATGATGGTGATGATGATGGTGATGATGGTGATGGTGATGATGATGATGATGAGGTTGATGATGATGATGATAATGACCTGTGCTTTATTTTGTTATTGCTGGGAGTGTCGATCCCCTTTTGATGTGAACAAGCATTGCTTTGTGAGGAGGGAGGGAGGGAGATAGACAGGGGGATGAACAGAGAGAGTAGAGGGAAGAGATAAAGAGGAGAGAGAGGGAAGATAAAGAGATGGATAAGGGTATAGAGATTCTCCAGCACCCCAAGGAGTTCCATGTAATGACCCAAAAGCTTGCCATGTGCTTGCCTAACATAGCAACAAACAATGTCTGGAAGACTGACCCCATGTAACGATGCCATCAGCTGTGAAAGGCAGAACTTGCAGTGGAGGAAGTTGTGTAAAGAAAAATTAAATTGTACATTCTTGGGCCTGCATTCAATTCATGAATGTGCTCACAGAGTTCCATGCCCCGGTAATCTGTTAATCTCAATGACATGTGTATGCTTGATTTACTGTGTGCTGAGGAGCAACATGTAATTTCTCCAATAGGCAGGGAATTCATAAAAAAGTGCCAATAACAAAATACAGATACATACCCTACAACCTTTGTTGAAAGACAAAAAGGTGTCCACTACATGACTTGTATGATTTTATCAGTTTGGAGCTAGAAGGGCATTAAATTAAGCTGTGAAATGATTATAAATTAATGCCCTAATTGCTCTAATCAGATTTAACACCTTTCTAGTTCTCATCAGATGACTACAACAGGCCAATTCGTAGATATAATCTGCGCATGGGTAGATAAAGGTAATTTGTACCGATATTGTATAACCCACCGAGACAAATACTGGACACGTATGTGCTCGTAAAAATGTTATAATCAGTATTCATTTATGCACCGACGGTACATTCTATGGAACAGGAACACAGGCAGGTATTGTTCTCAAGAGGGTAAAAAAGTATTCATGAAGCACATCCATGACTTTGGCAGTGATTGCACTAATATCTGTGGATATTCCGAGTAATTTGTACTATGTCCTTATCTACGAACTGGTCTATAGGTCAATAAGTTGAATATACAGCTTCATCACAAGGCCGTGGATATACAGTATTTTAATCAAGTTTTTGACCCAAATTAAATTTGCATCATCAGTTCCATATTTGATATCCTCTTTTGCCTAAGTAATTTATCCAAAGTGTATTTAATAACTTGCAGACTCAAGCTAGTTATTTCTAAAGGGGAGTAGTTGCTATCATACAAGCAATTAATACCACTTATAACAAAATTATATAGAGATTTTGGGGGGTTAAATATCAAAGCTTACAAATTCTGATTGTCTCTCTCAAAAAAACACTAGAACTATATATTTATAGTATTACACCAACAAAAAGAAAAAAAGAAGAGACAGAAATAAGAAACAACACATTTCCATACAGTTACTGCTATATGCTATTTACATTTTATTTAATACCAGGCATGGAAATACAATACGCATCTACATGTAGCATTATCAAATTTTCTAAAAATAACCCACTTAGGAATAACATAAAATTGGGCTAGAACTCCTCACAATAAATTTCTTGTAATCAGTTATAAACATAATTGTTATCTTTAAAAAGAATATTAAAAAAGCTTGAATATCTCTATGGTACGAAGCAATTCCTAAAATTCAAATATATTTTTTGTTAAATACATGTACATGCTTTTGGCAATAATAAATACTGGCAGATAAACCTCTTATTATTTCTCACTCACAAGCTTTCTATCAGCGTAAAAACATTTTTTTTCTTTCTAAAATGGCATTGAGGTGGAAAGAAAATGCAAGAATATCAAAAATGTAGCATACATATTTCACCACCTATTTCATGATTTTTTTTGTAGTTAGTTGATTAAACTCTACTCAAAATCAATGAATTTATTCCCAAGGGCAAACTCGGTATAAACAAAAAAATGTAGGTCATGTGACATCTGTACAATTAAGTATAAAAAGAAAAGACCTACATGTAAGATTCATGAAGTATGCAAGATTACAAAGCGATTCAGAAATTTCTTAGGGTAGGGTCTGAAGTTTTTTTCCTTCGGGTTCACAGTATGACAGATACTCTCATTATAATAAACTAATAATAAATTGTATCCACTATGAATAAAGAAAAAAAACTTCTTGTACCAAATGTTACAGCATGTATCATGAAACAGCACTGATGTTATATGCAAGATCGTGCATAAATTAATCAAATAATAACTGCAGGGAGATATAATTTAAAATTCTGTAAAAAAGACCCCTGCATATGGCCTGGGCAAGCAAATCAAACAAGAGGAAAGAAGGCTTGTGATTATTCCTTAGCTTTAAATTCATGTAGCCATATAGATAGATGAGCTAAAAATGAAACATGCTTTTAAAAAGAAATCTGTTTTTAAAATGATTTCTAAGAATGATATTCATATAATTTCATTCGTTCATACTTAAATAAATTTCCTGTTTTTGTTTTCTGTATGTGGTACATTGTAAACTTCAACTTTTGTATGGATTCCAGAAGCATCATCAGTGAAAAACCTTTAAAGAACTGATTTAATTTATGATTGCAAAAATGTTTTTGCACTTTCTCAAGTTGCAGTTCTGGTTAACGTTCAAGGGCTAGTTGACAATATTACACAAAGTATGATACAAATGAAATACAGACAATTTTCTGAATTATATACACCATATGTACAAATATATAAAAATATGAAGGATATATTACAGTTAAACTTCCATTTCTCTCAAATTTTGTTTAATGTTAGATGGACATTTGCAAAATCAATCACAATATATGAAAGGTTATTTACATTTAACGTTTCTTGAGGTTTTTCCTTTCAAAGGGTATTTCCCAAAGTTTGCTTGGCTAAGATTGAGATTGAGATTGAGATTGATGTAACTTATAAATTTCAAATCGGCATGGCTCCCAAAAAATTACAAGATGAAGTAAAAGGCTGCCAGAAGAGGGAGATATATTTATTCATAGAATAGAATTTATGGAGTGCAAATACAAGGAAATTCCAAGCAATCCTGTCCCATATGCTACACCTGAGATTTCAGTTAATCTAATGTCTGTATCAAGCAGACCAGTATCAAGCAGCTTGAATCAGACAGAACATCAAATCAAATGATATTTTTATGTAAATTAATGGGCACAATTCAATAATGCAATTCAATAATCCAGGGAAATTAGCCTGATCATACCTAGCTTCAGCTGATGCACTACAGTGAAGAGGCAAATAAATATCTCACCGTTGCACTTGGAATTCAAGCTTTTATTTATATATTTATTTCGTTTTATTTCATCAGGGTAGCCCCATCAGTAGTTAAGATATTGTTATACTTGTATTATCCCAAGCAAACTAGAGCAAACTAGAGCTTGTTCATGACAAAGCCAGCTATTTGGCAATATAACGGCCTTACCAAGATGCTCTAGGACTAATACAAGCTTTATAGATGTGGCTCAAACTAGTTCTTTGAGGGAACTATTTTCTCGCTATTTTAATGAGATACACTAATCAGTCTAATATCTCAATATCCAGCTGACTCAAATTGATGGAGAAGCATCCTTTTCTGGGCCCTGTTCCATAAGACTTGATATCAAAGACAAGTCACAATAATTGTTATAAGCTACTGAAATAATTGCATTTGATTGGTCAAGAACATTTTTGTTTAATAAAGAAATGGTTAAAAATTGTTATTAATAAAAACTTTCATGAAATAGGGTCTTGGGCAGCGTCTCACAAAACCGTCATATATACAAGTTCACTGACATCCCATTGAAACGCATGTATTAAGTTTAACACAAGTTTCAATGGGATGTCGGTGAACTTGTTCTTATGACGGTTTCATGAAACGCTGCGCTGGAGTCCCAACATTTGGTATAGCAGCCGATTGTGTTGTGAACCTGTGAGGACCCTGGGTGGATAATGGACATTCTTCTCTAGGGTGTTGTAAGGCTTCGAGGATTGGTTTAATCTTGGGTGATGAGGAGATCTTCCAAGCCATCTGCATGAACGGTCAGACTAAGGCTCTGTGGATGAGAATGAAGAAAGGAGGGGGCAAGGTGATATTAGTGTTGTTTGGTATTTTCTTCATTGATAGTGCAACCACCATTGCACAAAGAATTAAAGAGTACGCTTGACTTTATTTTCATCACCAGCACAAGCACCACCATTGAATTCCATCATCATCGTCGTCATCAATGTCATAATCATCATTATCGTTCTAATTAATCATCACCCAAATCACCATCCTAGTCATCATCATCATCATCACTGTTGCGGTCATCATCATCATCACCCTCCATCCTTTACTCCTTCCTCACCATCATAATAGAAAATAACTGTTTACTACCATTTTCACCATCATTTCACCAAATTCTTTTTTTGATGTGTCGGTGTGCATGTAGTGGTGTTAATGGTCCTCTTATATATGTTGATGTAGATTGTAAAGCATACTCGTTTAATGTAAAGCGCATAGAGAATTAAGTATTAATTATTATGCGCTAAATAAATCGAAAGTTATTATTATATTATTATCATCAGCATCATCACCAAAACATGTTCTACATGGTTAGTAATACCATTTTCGCCTTACACACAGAAACCCCCGCCTCCCAATACATCTATCATCAACCTCCTCTTTACCTTCTCGTTACAGAGATGAAGCAGACAGACGAAGGCAATGGGGATGCTCAGATTCTTGGACATTGTTTTGCTCATCTTATCTGGGAGGGTGGTGTACATGTCGCAGAAGGACTGAGTGCCAGCGACGCCATCTGCATCGGCCTCATTGCTCACGTTCTCCTGTAAAACAAAGAATAAAGTAATGCCCTCTTTATCTTAGCACAGTCGAACTTGCTTTTAATAGCGAACCGAACACCTGTATAGAAAGACCACCTGTCTATAGAGACCACATTTTTTGGTTTCCCTTGAAAATAGTCTCTCATTAAATCTTGTACTAAAGGAACCTGTACATAAAGACCACAGGCCTGTGAAGACCACTTTTATTGTCTCGCATGATTGGGCACTATTATACAGGTTTCGACGTAATTCAGATCCAAGACCCTGTTTCAGAAAAGTATTTACCAATAACAAATAATGACTATTTATGGTATATTTTTTTTTAATTTTAAAGATGGGGAAACCACTTAAAAATGAAATTGGCAACTGTACAACTGACCCTGCAAGTGCCCACCCACTTGTTCTGTACTAGAAATGTCATAAATTTCAAAAGAAAACATTCTTCTGAAATCTTTTCAGAAAATATATTCAATGTACGATGTTCTTGGAAAAATGTTCTACATTACCCACTTTGAATAAGATCTCTTCATCAATATCCAAAAAGAAAAAGAAACTTCTGAAATTTGTCTTACCTAGGAGAGACGTTCACAGAATAGCCAGTTTGCATTTGATTACAACTTATGAGAATGCATATTTTCTTATCTTTTGTTCTGTGTCTCTAAATTCCTGCTCCTATGAAAACAAATTAAATATCATGGTGAGCCTTCCCTTTAAGTCTAAAGACATTGCCTACCTTATCGGCCTCAGGCTTAGTGAGGAAGCCC
This sequence comes from Strongylocentrotus droebachiensis, assembly GCA_035222895.1. Classification (NCBI taxonomy): domain Eukaryota; kingdom Metazoa; phylum Echinodermata; class Echinoidea; order Camarodonta; family Strongylocentrotidae; genus Strongylocentrotus; species Strongylocentrotus droebachiensis. The sequence continues at coordinate 19,138 of JAVYIG010004894.1, forward strand.
CACATGTGGTTCTTGAGTCTTTTAACGTCCATCTTCTTTGCTGTGCGGGCATACTGGATGTCGATCTTGCTCACCTGATGAAGCAATGTGATTGGTGTAAAAATGAAATGATAAAGTTGAGTTCTGGTCATGCGATTGCATTGTGAAAGAAACGTTGTAGAATCGATCAGAAAAAGTGTATTGCAAGGTTTTGGAACCATCAAAATGGTAAGAAATTTGGCCCAGTCTTGGTAAAGTTACAAGCACTGTACACAGAAAGATGTATATGGGACTACACGAACATGTGGCATAAAAATCTGTCCTGATTTTGATGATGCTACATGCCATGTTTAGAATATTAAGGCATTTGAAGAGCCATGCTTTTCAGGGAACATTTTTTCTCTGATGTACTTCTACACTTGCCTAATACAATGATAACGCTCACAAATTATTTTTCACCTCTTCCCAGAACTCAATCTTCTCTTTAAGGGAAGCCTCATATGACAGTAAGAGGATGCTTTCACCTATGTACAGTTCATTAAGACTGTTCTAAGGACTTCATTCTGGGAAATAAGTGTTGGAATATCATGCAGTGCAAAAGATTACTGGAAGCATTTCATGACAGCTGTTTGCAATTTCTTTGGAAGTACTCCTCTGGTTTATGATATAAAGGTATTGAGGATACATTCCTCCAATGGCACAAAGATATTTCCCATTATTCATATTGAAAATTAAGTCAATGATTTTTTTTTTAAATCACATAATTCATTTATTGAATATAAAAAGAAAAAGCATTTAAAAAGGAACATTCAAGCTTAGGCTACTGCTTGAATACACAGGACAGTACAAGGCGGAACAGATAATACACATAACTATACAAGTCCAGAAATACTCCCTACATTTTGTCTTAATTCTTTCAGGGATGTTAATTTTTTATAATTCTAAGCCAAATTATGATAAATTTACAATTCAACCACTTTCTTGTTAAAATGTGTTTAAAGAGAAGTTGAATTTAGTAAAGGTGTACAATAATCTGTGAACCTTCCCATTCTTTTCATGTCAGCTTGGAAGAACACCAGAAAAGAATTAGCCCCTAAAACCATGGATTGCTCTTCAAATGCCATCATATTTGAAATTTGACAAAAAATAGCTGAAGCGTTTTGACCAAACAGTCTAGACCCATGATGCAGTCCTGCATACCCATTTCTGTGTCTAGTACTAAACCATTTATTATCAACATAATCAACCTTTCCCAATTACTTTGAGCCGGTATCTTTTTCAATGTCATTGCATGACCAGAGCCCCGTCTTATGAAGAGTTGCGATTGATCCAAATCAGTTGCAAGTTTGCAGCCTTCTATGGACTACCTCTTATGAACAAAGTTGCCATCAATAGTTATTGCAAATAAGTTGCGACTATTATCAACTCTGTTTAAGACGGGGCCCAGAACTTCACTTTATCTTTACAGTATCTAATACAGTGCTTAAGTTAAGACTCTAAAGATGTGAAAGATGCTGCCACCGACAATGGAAGTGATTAAGTCCATTCTAAGGCAATTAGGATAATCACGCATGAGTCTGATTCTACTTTCCATAGGGACACAGAATCAAATTTGCAAAATTAAATTGTCATAAGTGCAAGAAAAGTAGCTTACTGCTTTAGAATCACCGGAATGATGAATAAATCATATTCACATCATATAATATAGACAGACACGTACCTTGTGAGGCTGAGCAACGAGCCTGTCTCCCTGCAGCATCGTGGCATCAAAGATGCTGTTGTTGAGGAAACCACTTTGGCTACCGGCCGACGTCTGACTGAGGTCATAAGTCATGCTCCCAGGGGCATGGCTGCTGTCATCATCGTCATCATCTCCACCCTAAGAGAAGAAAAAGAAGACGACAGTGAATGGTGTATTCATTATTCTTCTTATTACCACAAGTCCAGAGTGCATTTGCTTCCCATACTTGCTGTTTGGAGTTCTATGCAGTAAAACCAAAGTCTCATCTTCAGCCCAGACCACACACTATACTCTATACCATAATCCTAACCCTAACCCTCAAACCTTATGGTAACCCCTTCCTTAAAATAAATCTTTGAAAACTGAAATAGAGAACAAACAAATGCCAGTGGAGCAATATTGGTCAGGTCACCAAATTAGGCTATTGATGGCAACAAAAGGGCATGATTATAAAGAAGAAAGTCCATGCTCATATCAAGAAGGTTTAACTTAAGCAAAAATGAGAGAAACAGGTCAGTAATTATTATTCATCTGTCAATCCCATGCATTTGTTTAAGAACAATTCTTTTCACAGCTTTAAAAACAATCAGGAAAATATAACATGAACAGATTTTGCTTCTCATGGTCATTCAAACATCGCAATAAAGAACTAGTCTCTAGAACACCATTGTATCCAAACTCACCCCTGCAGCAGGACAGAAGTTAGCGCAGTCATTCTCGTTGTTATAGTCGTAGCCATCGATGCCGTCATCCAGAGAATCATTGTTGGTGTTGGCAGCCTGTCGTTTCATCTGAACAACAAACAAACAAAAAACGAATAGAAAAACCCATCAATAAATCAATGAAAATATGACATTATTTTGATGTCCTAATTAGACTATGAGGCTTGTTAGCTATGATCCAAAGCTCTTTTTCATAAAAAGTTTGGATAATATGCAACTTCAAAATCTTATATAACTTGACTTCATTCCAATGACAATCCGGTATTAAGGATTTGCATTTGAGTATTTAAGTTGTGTTCAATGCAAGAGGTTTCTGACTAGTTAACTTTCACACTTTCGGGAGACGTGTTTGCACTCTCCTTCCTACTTGCTCAAAATGTCATCACTTTTTGGTTAACCTTCCACTAAAACGTGACAATTAATTATGCTCTTGTTTCAAAATTTAAATAAAACATAAGGACAAAGACAAAACCCAAAGTAAAAGCAAAGAACGAACATACAAACATAAGCCAAACAAAACAAAAACAACAAGAAAGAAGGAAAAAGCATGAAGCAAACAACTGATTCTCACCATAAAGTTAGGCCTGAGGAACATCTTTAAGAGACTAGTAGGCTTGTAATCATCATCTTGATCGGGCAGTGTAAGCTCACTCTTGTTATATTTGTTAAGGGTGGACTGGGAGAGTGTGGTTGCAGCCTGAAATAAAAGAGAATCACAAATCAAAACAGATGTTTCAATGAAATGGCTCAATATTCTTGATTTTCTTCACAAATTTAAGAATTAGAATCAACAATCATATAAACTCATTTACAATTTTTTTCAAAAATAAAAATAAAAATCTACAAAATCTTTAAAAATAAGAACTTACAAATCAATTTTAAACACTCTGGCATCCAGTTTAACAAGGATTGGCAACATTTTTTTTTATCAAGAAGCGTCTCTCCAAGACTGATCTGTGCTCAGTTACAGGTATATGTAGGAGTCATCTCACGTTTAGGTTATTAACAGAATTTGACAAAGTTAACACTAAAATGTTCAAAACAACAATATCCGCCACATGATCTTGATAGAAGACATACCGGTACCGGTAAGCCAATACTTAATTCAAAATAATTCTGATTTTATGAATAATCCTCCCCCCTGCTTTAACCTGTGAGAAAAAGAAAGAAACCTACCTTGCTTTCACCAAAGAACTTGTCAAAGTCGATCTCATCGTCGTAGTTTAACCTGAACAGTGGTTTCTTTGATGCAGCTTTCTTGGTGCCTTCCTCTGCTGTCGCGGGATCTAAAATGACACAACATTTAAAGACATTATCTCATTATACTGCCATGATGCAAAATCAATGGGTTTATACACAGCAAATTAAGCAAGAAAAACAACACTGAGAAAAATAATTGTTTTAAAAATTAGACATGTTCTTAGTTTAAAAGGAAATGAAATGCATCTCTCTCTTTAAATCAACTAAATAAATAATAAACTATTGAGCTTGCAACTCTTCAACAATTTGTCAAGTAGTGTGTAGGCTAACATTTTTAGGGTACAAATATTTTCACAGATGACAGGGATACAAGCATTTACACAAAAATGCCCTTTTTATGCGATTGATCAACACAGGCTACTCATCACACATTTTCAAGGTGTTGAATTCGCAACCCTACATGTACAAGTCAAGAAATTTGCAAAATAAAGGCATATTATGACAGTCTTTCAAGATGAATATGGCACAGCAAAACAAGTTTCATGTTTACTTGTAAATGCTAAACTTTTAAATGGATCTACACTTCTACAGTATTACCTGGGTTGTCAGACTTAAGAGACTTATGTAATATGTTAAGGACTATGTATATTTTTCTTTGTAATGCCTTTTTCTTTCGTTTCTACATATGGTATATTATTTAATGTTATAAGTATGTTTTCTTGTTATATTTGTTATTTTGCTTGTAAATTATGCTTGTAAATTATGCTTAATTTAATATTATGTTATGACACATGGTTGTTTAAAAATAAATACCATTTGAATTGAATCAAATTGAATTACCTTTTGATTTGGGTTTGAGTTTCCAGTGTTGTGGTCCTGCCCATGTGTTGAGAACATCCATGTTGAAGTAGGAATACTCAGAGGGTTCAAGGGAGAGCTGTAGACAGAGCTTGCCTCCTGTGTTTACAGAGACCGAGCTGTGCACAAGAACATGAAAGGAATTATAACGAATGCATTCTATATAATGGATGAACTCCACCGTTGACACCAGAAAGTAGGTTAGTCCACAAGCTGTTTAAACATTTAATAGCGACAGGTTTGAATTTTCATTGTAAATGTTTGAAAATTAGCAAGAACCCCATTTGGTATTTTTTGCCAGTGCCATGAAACCAAACTTAAATTTAAAAATTAAAAATAAATAAATTATTAAACAAAATAAATAAATGTATATATATATATATATATATATTTCTGGTACCCCTTGGAATCCTCCAATCACCCCACAAAGGAGTCACAATCCATGAGTTACAAAACACAGCTATAAAGAAGGAAGGCACTCATATAACGAGCTTGTACAAACAAATAAGATATGATTTAAACCTACTATCGCTATAAAACAAGGTGAAGACAAGTACAAATTATGAAAGGACACAAAAGAACACAATACCTCTAGCTACTTCATAGTGGAGACATATAATTATAAATATTTGAGCAACTCTAATACACTTTCATCATAATTTTACGGTTTTGGTCAGTGTAGGATATTTATTAATGTCGCCGGGTCATGTTGTAAAACCCTACTTCTACATACCTCGACGCAGACCGACCAATCATGATGGTGGCGTCTGAATTATCAGAGGTGAACATAGAGGGCTGGTCCATCCCCGGTAACGCCTCCCCTCCATCATCGTCATCACTGAATCCCCCTCCTTCAAAGTGGTCTCCTCCCATACCCATGTGATTGGCATGATCCTCCTCCAAGGGTTCGGGGATGGCGTGGACATCAAAGGCCTGCTCACCATCGGCGGCGGCCATCTTGCTGATCATGGAGGTGCCAACCTCCTGCGACAGATAAGACAGAAAGAGAGATGTAAGAGTAAGTTACATAATAATAATAATATTCAGTTTTTATATAGCACTTATTACAATCACTAAGCGCTTCCAAACTTGGAGATTATTACCCCGGCTTTAGCTGTGCTGCCATTACGGCGCTCTAGCATTTCAAACAATTAATTCCTGTCTTTCCAAAGGACATACAGTATTAAATAGAGGGACTTGTAGTGACATAGTCAGGAAAATAGACAAATGTAAAGAAATGAGAGAGAGAGAGAGAGAGAGAGAGAGAGAAGGGCAGGGAAGAGAATATATATAGACTAGCAGGCTGTCAGTTTTGTTTCTTTCAAATTAGGTTTCCACTTTTAAATTTTTGAAAGGATCAACAATGTTATGCAAATTTTCTCACAAAGCCTTTAAATCTCAGAATCAAACACTCAAATCTGTGTATTTAACAACCCCCCCCCCTCATTCTCCAGGCTTCCCCCTTGTTTGGGGGGGGGGGGGGGAAGGAGGAGAAGGAAAAAAGGGAATAAAGACATGGACAATAACAAACACAAAAAACAAGCTACTAAAAAGGACCCATCATCTCACCTCTCTATCGGCACTCCAGTTTGCGAACTCAAAGTCAGCAAACTCTGGACAAATCTGCAGGCTCTCTAAACTCACTCCATTGTAGATTTCTATGGCATACAAACAACAAGGAAAGAAAAGGAGTTTAGTAAGACTGGCCTTCATGACTCAGGTTGTCTTTCTATATCTTGCTCACATGTTAAAGGTATCTATCTTCACGATACTGTGTCATTATGTCATTTTCTATCTAGTGCACACACTGGATGAATCATAAGTACATTTTTTGAAATGTTGAAAGGATGTTGACAGTCCTCATGATCACAATTGTACAGTTTATATATATTTTTTTCAATATCACTTTATTAACATTCATAATTATCAACAAGGAAGTAATAGTACATACAATTGACCAGATACTACCGCAAAAAAAGTAGAAAGGGAAAAAGTCCAGGTCATATTTTATTATTAACAATAAATGGCTAATTATTCATACTATTAATGGTGGATAATTATCCTTTCTGAAATAAGGAAATATTTGGACTTGACTCGATTTATGATAAATCTTGGAATTTTTATTTCTAAAATTTACCTGTAATTTCATTCATATCAACCATGGTCTGTGTGCCTTTCTCAGATTTCGCTGATTCCTCCTCATTATTGATGATGGTGTTGGAATCAAGGAGCAGCTCACAGCCATCATCCCTACAATGGAGGTGGTTGAGGAGAAGACCAAAGGATCCGCCCTCGTCGAAGGCTGCTGAGGTTCGCTGGAATAGTGGATCAGGCTAGAATATAGAAGGAATGGAGAACAGTGTGGGTAGCTGATAAGCACATGTTTTATCTAAAGTTTACATTGATCCTTAGTAAAAAAAAAAGTGAAAGGCGTAAATATTATAAAAAAGAATGAAACGCCGATAATACCAAACAACAACAACAACAACCTTGAAGGGCTATGTGGGGAAATCTGCCAACCTGTTTGTTTTTTAATATCAATGATAACCATTACAAGACAGTCAAACCTGTCAATAAAGGCCACCAAAGGGACACAGGAAAACAGGTCACTGCAGACAGGTGGCCTTTCTAGACAGGTGCTACAAGACATGTTTCTTCCTAGAGGCAGACAGTAGTGATGACCACTATAGACAGGTGACCTTTATAGAGAGGTGGTCGCTAAGACAGGCTTGACAGTAGTTTAACTTAATGAGAAACATTAAAAAGTTAAATGCAACCATAAGTGTCTCATGAAAATAATATACACTCTAATTGTTTTTTTTAATCCTATAAATGAAAAATAAACATAAAAATATTCATTACGCAAAATGTATTTACCTTGACACTTGCACTAATTGTTTTGTCTATCAATGTGTAACAATAAAAAGTTAAATTTATATATGTCTATAATACAATACACTATGATTACATATTATGAATATCAATGATAAACATCAAAATAGCTAAATTAAACAAGGAAAAATACCTCAAATCCCAGGTCCAGTTTGGTCAAGTTAATGTTCTTCAAGTTTGTCTCCACTGTGTTAGAATGACGTGCCTGAAAAAAAACAAGGTTGGTTCGTTAGGTTGGTTTGGTCGTTTTACCCGACAGCTCAGAAAGCATATCTGCTCGTAAGTAACCAACCACGGGACTGATGGGTTCAAGTCTTCTCCAAAGGACTCAGTAATGAGGATTCATGCATCACCAAAGGGCACTAGCTACCACATCGACTTGGTTTTTAACCCAGGACCTCCCGTATGAGACCACTGCTCTACCAGTGAGCCATCTTCATTCAAATGGCTTCTCCACAAACATAGTGAATCCCATAAAATTGTGGCAGAGAGCAAACTAATAATTATTATGCTTTACATAAAGGGTTTAGAATTTATTTGTTTGCTTGTTTGTTTTTATTTCATCAACTTCAGGTAAATGTCATTATGTATTTTGTTTATATTATTATGAACCCTCAACAATCCCTCTCTGGGCAATACCAATATCATCTCATAAAGGTATAGCATTTTGAACTGACTAGTAAAGTAATCAATTTATACATTTATTCTACTTAGAAAAAGTAAGAACAATTCCTATATGTTTGAAGAAAAGTAATCAATGTTTAGTGCTTTATGATGAGAATAAGAATTAATTTGTTGTGCAGTACCAATACCCTTCCCCTCCATAATAAATATCATTATAACTAGACGGAGGAATATTTCAGAGAAACTACATATCATATTTCACCATCCATACAATGATTTGTCTTTCTTCCCCTTCTTTCTTTTTTATTTTCGAATCTTAAAAACTACATTTAACCATGTTTATACTCAACAAACAAAGAGGTAAAACACATCAATGTAAATTGGTCAAGAGGACAAGAATGGAACGATGATGGACTATAACATCTGCTAAGAGCCACAAGGGCGTTTACTTACAGCTGAATTATTCATACCCTTGCCAAGTTTTTTAATCGTTTAAGTATGTCTGAAATTGATTTGTCCTGATTTATGTTTCTGGAGAATGTAACATATTAAAGCTCACATCTAAAACTATTCAACAAAGACCCTAATTCAACCAGGCCACCTTTCATTATTGAGTTATGAAGAAAAAAACTACAAAAAACATCAAATTTACAAGGGGTATAAATAGTTCAGTTGTTAACTGTATAATTATACACTGTAATTCCTACATACAGTTAGCACCTTCTGGCTCTCAACAGGTGGTATATTTTCCTCATTACTACTTACTCTCTTCTTCTTTTTTCCTTCATTAGCCCCTGGTCCTTCACCTCCTTCTGCGTCTCCTTCAGAATCTAAAAACAAAGAAGTAAAAAAAAATTGGGACATGTCAGTACCAAGATCACAAATGAACATTACCATACCAACACATATAAAAACATGCAAGTTCTGGGCCTGTCTTATAAAGAGTTGTGATTAATCCGAATCAATCATAAGTCCTCCCAGCATCTTTTTGTTTGTTTAAATAGGTCTAGCTCCTCCTCTTTTATTGCTATAGTACATATTCCATCAACTATTTTGTCAAAATTCTAGTTTCTTTTATCCTTTGTTCAGCCCTCGTTCAGCTTTTGTATATACAGTATTGCTCGAAATAAAGTAGACAGATTACCGCCGGGTCTCGCGGGAATCAATCCAAGATTGAGTCCCGCGGTACTCCCGCGGTAACTCTTCCCTGTGCGGTACACAAATGGCGGTAATTACCACGAAAATGTACCACGAGATTTTCAAGAAAATCTCGTAATGAACCATCACGTACGTCACTCCCTTTGTCATGTATCAAACGGAAAGGATTCGCACGTCGCTTTGCCATAATTGTTTAATCACTTAAACGATGAATGACGCCGGGAGAAATGCTTTCATTCCTTATATTTCTGTCGACGGACAAGGTTGTGATCGCGCCGCGCGAAAACGTGGGCTTATAAAAACTAGCTGACCAGTTGATGCTCGCCGGCGGGCGGCGTCTCCAATCGCCTCGATCAGCTCAGTTACTAATGTTGGAGTTGGAGAAGCATAACTGTCCGTAGGTCATAACATGATCGCACTCCTAAATGCTCTATCTTTCATGGTCTCAAACGGCCTTTGTCATTTCTTGATAGCACTGTCCATGAGTTTGCATTTAAAATCATGTTTCTTTATTTAATTTTTTGTTTTGATTTGTAAAGATTGCTGATAAGCCAATTCAATTTCTTTCGCATGCCAAAGCCCAACGACCTCTCCTAAAATTAGGCTCACTACCCCCAAAAAAGAAAGAACAAAAATTAGTGCTCATCCCCCTACCCCCTCCCCCGAAATATCGATCGGCGCGATTTTCATATTTCAACCTCCACCCCCCCCCCCCCCCCGCCAATCTATTGGAAAATCCTGGATCCACCCCTGATTACATCACTAAAGTCAAAGCAAGGAACATAAATGATGCCCTACAAAAATTTGCCACAGACCGCAAACAGCATTTTCACAAACCAGGATTTTTTAAAATACAAAAGCAACACGATCTCGATCAGCCAATGTACCTCATGGCCCCAAAACAGGTACATGTAGTTGAAGTTTGATATGTACTGCGCGCGCTCAGGAATTCCCCGAATTTTAATCTTGGCCATGAGTTATTTTGGAAAACCTCTCTCGATGACAATGTATCTCCATTTTATGACATTCAGTTTGCATGCAAGCAAAATACAATTACTTTTGAGTTGGGAAACTCTTTTATTCGACATAAAACCAGGGAGGTTAGTTCTTTTGTTGCCAAATTTATTGCAAAAGAGTTATTAATAAGATTATTTCAAAGTTATATCACATCTAATATGGGGTTATGAAATTAAAATAATATGGATAAATATGGCTGTTATTTCAGTGAAAATGACGAGCATGATGTGAGATTTTCAGAAAAGGTGAAAAGGACGGGAGAGAGAGAGGAAGAGATAAATGTATAACTAAGATAAAGGCGAGGGAGGGGAGACGAGGTGGAGAGAGATGAGGAGGGAGAGAGAAAGAAGGAGGGGGGGGGTAGAGAGAGACAGCCACGGGATGTTTACATTCAAACCAGGCGGGTGTTTGGGTTTCTTAAAACCTCTCGAATAAAAGAATAAAAGAATACAAAATGTTGGTTTCCTCAATAGTGCCGTTAGTCAGGCGCCATGTTCGGTAGAGTTCAGCACTTTTTTACCCGAACTTTGGTTCGGTTCGGGATCGACTAATATAAATAGCAAGACCAAGAATTCGGGATTAATATATTAGCAAGACTAAGAAAAGATCGCAGATATAATTCACCATAAACTTGATTTACTATGGTCGCGTGGCCCATGTCACATTCTACCAGTCTTCAACCAGCAAGTCCCCTGAGAAACAAATTTATCTTTTATCTTCTTGACATAATTAAATCATTTAACAACTGGACTCATATACATGTATGTCAATCTCTTCTGAGTGACTTGATGACAGAGAAAGTGTATGTTACGCAATGTACGGTCTCTACGTACCCAGACAGGGAGAAAGTTTTGGTTCCCACGGTATGACATGACTTCTTGGAGCCTTGCCAACATAACAGCATGCGTGATTATGCGCTCATGAATATTGATGAGTACGGACATGCTGAAAAAACTGCTATGCAGAGCTGAAATCATAGTTTTTTTTTATCGATTTCCAAGTGATGTCAAGGGTAAATCATGAGAACGAACGTGTGTAAATATTTAAATTAAAAATAAGATAGTTGCGGTGTGAGAAACAAGAGAAAGAAGTAGAAGCATAAAAATAACAACGTCAATGTCTCCTCTTTCCCCATCTACTTCCTCTCTCTATTATCCTTTACTCTTAACGAGTCTCCTCTTCTCCCCATCTATTTCCTCTCTCTAGTATCTTTTATTCTTAACGAGTCTCCTCTTCTCCCCATCTATTTCCTCTCTCTAGTATCTTTTATTCTTAACGAGTCTCCTCTTCTCCCCATCTATTTCCTCTCTCTAGTTATTCTTCCCCGGGTCTCCTCTTCTCCCCATCTATTTCCCCTCTCTATAGTATCATTTATTCCTACCCAGTCTCTTCTCATCCCGATCTATTTCCCTCTCTCTAGTATCCTTTATTCCTACCCAGTCTCTTCTGCTCTCCATGTATTTCCTCTCTCAGTATCCTTTATTCTTACCCAGTCTCTTCTTCTCTCCATCTATTTCCTTCTATTTAGTATACTTTATTCCTATCCAGTCTCTTCTTCTCTCCATCTTTTTCCTCTCTCTATAGTGTCCTTTATTCATACCCATTCTCCTCTTATAATTGTGATTAAGTTATGATAAAACATCGACAATTCTCGGTTTCGTTTTTTTTTTCCTGAGAGGCACTGTATAGGCCGATTGCTTATCTTAAATGAGGTGTCATGTCAATCAACACCAAAGTTCTAAAACACCGCGTATTGTTATGCACCTTTGTACTGAGAGCGCCGACTCGGGACATGGCGGGGAATGTAATAAATATGTCATCATTTTGTAAGCCGTTGTTGTGACTGGATAACGAAACAGAGTAATGCCACGTGGCATGAGAACATTATTGTTCAATTATTAGAGCGTACGGACCATTTAGATTGGAAATTAACAAAATTGAGGAAGCATTGGCGGATTCAGGTTTTTCCAATAGAGGGGTGGGGGGGGGGGCAACGGGGCCCCTTCCTCCCTGGCAAAAAACACTGACGGCCCCCACCCCTGCCCAAAAAAGTTTTAAAATAAGATGGTAACCACAAAGTTACTTTTTTTGCTCAAGAAGGGGGGGGGGGCAGTTGAGTAAAAACATGATTATAGTTGTAGTGCTCACACTACCCCCCCCCCCCTCGAGCAACAAGAAAAAAAATGTTTAAATTTCCGCCCCCCCCCCCCTCAATTGGAAAACCCTGGATCCGCCACTGCTTGCTTTACTATTTTCACCATCTCTCATATCCTCTCTCATTCTACCTTCACGTATCATTTAATCAGTCCTCTGATCTTTCAACAGCCTCCATCTCTCTCTTGCATCCTCTTTCTATAATTTTGAACATCCATTTTCACCTGCTTTTTCATGCAAAATGTTTTCTTCATTCTTTCCCAATCTTTCTTCTTCTCTTTTCACCACCTCTCATATCCGAAATAATCCATAATGGCAAACGATGTTAGTAGGATTTACATCGTAACACAAAGGATAAATTAACGATGTACATGAAATTTTCTCTCTATTTCCAAATCGATATTTTCTTGGCGTCATGATAAACATACGATACGTCCAAACACATTGCTTCCTGTCCTATAATTGACGTGAAACTTGCACCAGAAAATGTGCCCAAACCCAAGATTCTATCAAGCACTATATGCAATCAGTATTTAATCCGTTAATTAATTTCCAAGTAGTAAATACCATTAAGGGGACCTTTAGAATTGGTTCATAAAAGGTGTATTGTTTCCCTAATCCCCCGGCCACCGCCCTCGTCATCGGGCTCTTTAAAATAAGGGGACCTTTAGAATTTGTTCATAAAAGATTTCTTGAAGTCCGGTTTCTTTCAGGCTCAGCTCACATGTTAGTAGGATTTACATCGTAACACAAAGGATAGATTAACGATGTACATGAAATTTTCTCTCAATTTCCAAATCGATATTTTCTTGGCGTCATGATAAACATACGATACGTCCAAACACATTGCTTCCTGTCCTATAATTGACGTGAAACTTGCACCAGAAAATGTGCCCAAACCCAAGATTCTATCAAGCACTATATGCAATCAGTATTTAATCCGTTAATTAATTTCCAAATAGTAAATACCATTAAGGGGACCTTTAGAATTGGTTCATAAAAGGTGTATTGTTTCCCTAATCCCCCGGCCACCGCCCTCGTCATCGGGCTCTTTAAAATAAGGGGACCTTTAGAATTTGTTCATAAAAGATTTCTTGAAGTCCGGTTTCTTTCAGGCTCAGCTCACATTTTGATGTGTAAGGGGTCCCCCCCCCCCCTCTCTCTCTTCAGATGAACTGAACTGTATTGTTCCCATTCCAATACAATTTACATATACTTACGAACCAAGTCATAATTGTCTGGCGGCCACCAGATAATTCTATCTTTCTTTATCATGATTATGTTATTTTCCTTCTATCTTCTTCACTTTCTACCTTTCCTTATGGTATTTATCCTTCCTTAGTTTTTATCCTTCCACCTTCTTCTCTTTCTATTTTCCATATGCTACTCTTTGCTTTTATACTTCTATCATTTCCTCTTTCTATTTTCATTTTGAAATTCTTTGTTTTCCTTTCTATCTTCTGTTCTTTCCTGCTATTATTCTTTATTTCTATCTTTCTATCTTCTCTTTCTATCTCTCATGTTATTCTTTGTTTTATGCCTCTTTCTATCTGCATCATAACGTGAGGAAATATAGCTAGATTATTTGGCGGCCGCCAGATAATTCTATCTTTCCATATGTTATGTTGCTTTACTTATATCGTCTTCTCTTTCTAATGGCTGAGTGCAAATGAGGTATTGCCTGGGTTATCAGGCTACAAATGAAGAGAAAATATTAACAAAATTATCCATTTTCGATGTTTAGGCAAGATTCAAAGCACTAGCTGACATTAGAAGGCGGACGTGGTTTATTTAAAAACGCTCAAAAAAAAGCCTGAAATACAGGCGCAGATCCAGGGGAAGGAGCGTGCTTGGCCCCCTCCCCCTCCCCGCCAAAATAAAAGAGAAAGAGAGAATGAGAATAAGGGAAATAAAGAAGAGAGGAAGAAGAAAAGAAAGGGGGAAGGAGATCTTCTATTGTAACTATTTTGTGTATACAACTCGTGAAATATATCGACCTGTTTCGTTTTGTTTGTTTAAAAATTAATCAAGTTTATTTGTAAACACTAGCATTGGCGGATCCAGCGGGAGGGGGTTAATATGATGTATATTTTTGTTCCCATAATAACGGGAGACGGTTAATCCCATGAATAGAAGAAAGAGGGCGGAGGGGAGCCAATAACAAATACCAAATAAATAGCAACAAACAATTGAATCAGAAAATAATTATCACCTTATTAATCAATCAATAATAATACCCCCTTCTATCTTTCACTCTATACCATCGATTGCGCTCTTATCCCTCCTTTTCTAATTTTCCTCTCATCCTTCATTCCTTCCTTTCCTTTTTTTATTTGTCCTTTATACTTTTCTATTGTCTTTTGTTGTCTTCTACTATTTCTCCCCGTCTATGTCTCTCTCTCTACAGTTATTTAGGATCTCTTAAGTCTAATGGGGGGGGGGGGTGGGCCGTCTCGGCCTCCTGAATTCATTTTAATGTTCGTTTCTTTTTAGGTACCTTTTTCCAGTTTCGGAATTATGGACCCTATTTCATTTTCGGATTATGAACCCTATTGCATTTTTCGGAAATACGAACCTTCGGACAACCACCCTCCCCCCCCCCCCCAGGAACGATAACCCCCGTGGGCTTTAACATCCGAGGACAAATATCCCCCCCCCCCCCGGGAACGAATATCCACGGAGGAGAATTAGCTCCCCAAGGACAAATATGCCCCAAGGACAAATATACGTCCCCCCCCCCCCCCCCCCCGTTCATTGAAGGGGAAGTCCACCCTGATGATAATTTGCATTTTTTCGGGGGGGGGTGAAAATCAAAGGGGATAATTTTCCGAGGGGGAGGGGATAGTTGCCTTGGCCGGGGGTGTTCGTCCTATAACCCTTTTATTTATATTAAGTCTCCTCTTCCTCCCATGTAGATTTCCTCTCCCACGAATCCTTTATTCTTATCCAGTTTCTGATTCTTGCCATCTATTTCCTTGTATACTTTATTCCTTTACAGTCGCCTCTTCGTTCCATATATTTCCTATCTCTGATATCATTTAATCTACATGTATTTCCCTTCTCTTTTATCCTTTATTCTTTGATTCATCATCTGAAGACATCACCCTTCATGGATGTTTACAAGCCCTGTCAGACATTGATTGATTAACAAGTAAATGACACGAGGTCACTGTCCTCCACACCTCTACCTAACCCCGTCTTTCTACTTCCCTCTCTGCCCTCTCCCCCTCTCTCTCTCTCTCTCTCCCTCATGCACGTGATTACATTTCCCAGACATGTTTTGACAGTTCTTATCTAAGAAATATGACACGCCCCAGCCAGCTAAAACTGAAAGGGCTTGGAAAGTCTGCCTATTCAGACGCCATACCATAAATGACAACTGAAAGCAAGCAAATATTTGCTTTAAAAAATAAACTTGCAAATTATTATTTAGCCAATGAGAAGAGCTAACTTGTCATCTGAAAAACAGCATTTCGAGATAGAACGAGATTGTACGAATCGTTGTTGTAGTGGTTTTAAAATGGAATTCTTGTGTCCGAAACTAGACTTTTAGCTTTTATACCATTGGTGGTTCCAACAACGTGTGTAAGGGAAATAATCTTTCGGATAACCATGGATGTCCCTGGGATAACTTTCATCTGATTTTCGGATTTATAGTTAAACATGGATATTCTAAAAGTGGGATCACGTCATAGAATCAGGTAAGTATGCAATCATTGATCAATCTGTAGCTAAACAAATTGCAGCTGCGTGATTATGCTTAGTTGGGTCGTTTGTATTTTCAAACCAGAATGAGCAAAGCGATGTGGGAATACTTTATAACTCATGTCCTATGTAGTTATCAAACTTGCGCGCCTCGCGTATCGATGAATGAATTGACCTACATTCATCCCTTTGTTTGAGTGTGTTTGGTTACTAGGTTACACGCTGGGGTAGTTTAAGTTTATCAGACCATTATAATGTTCAATGTATTTGTGGCTGCTTTTACCTCTTGAAATAAAGGCTCTTCGTTATTCAAATATTGAACAATTGTTCTGAAATAGTGATGGTATGGTGAAATCCTACCCAAACTCGTTTATTCTCATTATCAATGAACATTTTTTTCAGCTAATTACAAACAATGCCTACTTGGCTAACAACCATCATGTGCAGTACGTGCGAACTTGTGGAATCAAGTCGGTCAATCGGCAATTTCCATTCATGACAGATCAAAAAATTGAAATCCCCATACATCTCTCACTCACATTAACACACACATTTTTATTTATGTTTTGAGGATAGACTAAACATACAAGAATCTCGTGTTCTACGAGACTGCATACTCCCGACTGTGGTACATTACCGCGGGACATAATGGTAGGTGGGAGTACCGCGGTAACCAGTTGGGTGGCGGTACTCAATAAATTACCGTGGTAATTTGCTCCCGCGCGGTACACGGCGGTACGGTGTCTACTTTATTTCGAGCAATACTGTATGTTCTACCAACATTATTTGGCAGGATTTTTCTTACGTTTGCTCTGTCTGTCATGTCCGAGTCCTCCCAGCATCTTGTATGTCTCAGCATGGATTGCATCCACTCTGCCCGCGTAGATCTTAGCACTGGCATCCAGGGTACAGCTTGCAACCTGATATTACAAGGCAGGTTAAAAAACATGGTTTATATCAATGCAAGGCCAAGTGAAATCAGGGTCAAATAACATTCTTCCGTTTTGAAAGTGTTTTGTTTATATTGTTTACTCATTTACTGGTATTCATGTATTTTTTTTATTTTTTTAAAGAAACAATACATTTTTTCATTTTACTGACTTGCATTTTTTAAAATCTTTTCTTCTCCTTTCCTTCTCTCATACTTGTAATTTGTTCTTTAATTTGAAAATTTTGAAGTATTTCATCATGTTTATGTACAGTGTATCTGCATTTCATCTGTTCAAATTGTATTTTTAATGGAATTATGGAATAAATGAAATGAAATGGAGAAAAAAAATTAGTGTTATGCCATCATCTCTACAAATCTTGAATATATTAAACCTGAGGGTGATTAACCCTAAGATATAAATCTACAATTGCTTGCATATTTCAGTTGTTAGGAACGAATACTGACCTGGAAATTTGTCATCTCTCCTGTTTTTGATTTGAGAAGCTCTGCCATGTAGTCAATCAGGTGAAGACCAAAAGCATTCTTGGAATTGATTTTCTGTTAAGAACCAAAACAAAAATCACATTATACAAGCTTAAAGAAAAGAATTTTATTAAAACCATCAAAGACTATAAACTTGTTTGAACTCACATATTGGAGATATACTCATCTCTTGCTGACAATATCAATGCAACAGTGACTATGTTCTTGGGTTTCTTTCTTTCATAAAATATTCTTAATCTTTGCCTTCTCCCTTGGGACACTACTCAAATATATTATGGAGAGTATACTTTCACAGGTCCTCTAAAAATAAAAGACCATCTCGAGTCATACATTTTAATTTTAATAATTTTGTGTGCTGGAACAAATGGTAAAGTTCTCTGGCACTAGGTAACATCACAGTGACATTACCAATCTGCAAATTTAAACTTCCTATACAACTTTCAACAATTCATAAATTTCATATTTTTTTGTCAGATTTTTCTGCTTTCTTTTATTAGTTGTATGCTATGAAGGTTGGATTCCCTTGAATACATAATATGCTTATATATTAACCTAGATCAGAACTTACGTTTTCTGCCGAGAGTTTGATACAGTTTGAATAATGATCCGTCAGTTGACCCGTTGACAACCCACTGAGAGGTAGAGATCTTCTCCTGTACCAAAACAATCAAAATACTGAACAATTACAGTCTCTTCATTTGCAATAGGGGGTCGTTTTTTTTTAATGATTGTGACTCACAACTGAAACATTTTCCACTGCAACTAGAATGCATACATGTATAACTTCCACACAGCAATCCATGACTTAGTAAACTAATAAGAAGGGCTCTATAATTACGTTCATAATGAACCCTCTCCCCTTATAAAAAAAAAAGAATAATAGCTAGAAAAAATAGAAGTTGTGCCATTATGATTAGGACAATTTTTGTTTACGATGTCCTTAAAATAACCTTGAACACAAAGTTGGCATTGATTGTTGAGGAAAATGCTAACATTTTGTTAGGTCCATTAAAGGTACTATGTCCCATTTGCAGGCCAAAAAAATGAAAAAGTTAAATTCCAACTGCATTTGAAAGATAATACTAATTTAGAACTTCCCTAAAAAAGGTGGGGCTTGAAAATGTCTTCAAGTGGGAAAATAACGACTATTAGTTGTCAAATCGACTTTAGGGCTATAGAGCCCAAAAGTAATAGTCTTGATTTTCAGACAATTGAACCGAATGGTCATACTTTTTATGCTGCGCAAAGATTCAATCAGTTTAATCTTGGTCATCACAAGAAGTGGGTTATTGATGTAGACAAATGCTCATGTACCCTTTACAACTCTTTTCATGTATGTTATTACCAAAGAAGAAAAAAAGCCAGTCAGTCACTCAATAGTGTCTGACAGTGAAGTCTAGCAAGTAAACAGGTTTTCTTGCATAATTTGAATTTGAGGACACTGCTAACGTTTAAATTTCACAGATAGGACATACATGACATATTCATAATTCCTGCAAAGTTCTACTGAATTTGAGGTTGGCTGCAAAAGGGACATAGTACCTTTAAAGCTCCAATGTTCAGTTTTTCACACACACACTTTTAGAGCAGTATTTCAATCCAGTATTATGACTGCTTTACCGGTAAGTAAAATGCTGAGGTTTTTGGTTTTGTCTCTATTTTATCGCTTCAAATTCATGCTACACCTGTACATTCTCTGACGGGTAGTCGGTATACATAAGAGTGAGGAACACTGTAAATATGTTAATACACAAACACAGCAGACAGTACAATTTTTGTCTGTAGACTTCAAACAGAAAAGAAAGACATTTTTTGAAGAGATACATGTACAACTGTACATGTACATATAGTTTGTGAATGCTGATTTGAAGTTAAATATGCTCACATGCACAACACACAACACTTGAAGAAAATTAATAATTCACAGACTTACTTTCTTTCATTAGGACTAATTATCATGGAGTAGAAAGAAAAAAAATTATGATGCTGGATAGGCAGGCAGGCAGGCAGCAAAATATACTTTACAAAATTCAAACATAATCAACTGTGCCCATGCTAAGAAAGTTAGCCAGCCTCTAACAATTCATCATTCAAAGGGCCTAGACATTATACAAATCATAGAATGGAAGTAAGAAAATCATTATTCTTGATCAAGATTTAAAATCAACTCTTGCTTACTATCATACTTTAGTATTTATGCTACAATAATCAAAGCAGATTTGAGGTGTCTCGAATGTTGTACTTTTATATCAACGATTTTGTAATACATCTCACTTACTTTTTTGTTCTTACTTGTATCCTTTTAAATTAAAAAGGACAAAATTCAAGTAACTTTTCTTATCTTATATTAGTGATCAAAGTAATCAAACGTTGACAAAATTTCAGTACTCGTAACACGTTATTGCTAATAAAAAGAAACATAAACCACAATTCAAAGTAAGCTTGTTCAGTCCTGAGAAAGCTGAAAAGTGACATGATACAGGTGTACTCTATCAATCATGCCTTCCAGGAAAATTCGACCAACAATATACACTACACACTTTTTTTAAATCATTTAAAGCCCCACTGCTCTACTTATAGCTACTTGTGCCCTCTATTTAGCAAACAATGCCTAATCGGTGCCTGTTGGTCCCCCATGGCATGAACCCCTTTTTCTTATGTTAATTGAGAGCTGGTTTGATGAGATAACCACCTGGGGCGGGTTCCTAGAAACAGTCATAAGTCTAACTTCTTGACTATCCCATTGAAACCTGTGTTAATTCTATAACACACGTTTCAATGGGATAGTCAAGAAGTTAGACTTATGACGGTTTCTAGGAACCCGCCCCTGGGGCCCGTTCCTAGAAACCGTCATAAGTTTAACTTCTTGACTATCCCATTGAAACGTGTGTTATAGAATTAACACGCGTTTCGATGGAATAGTCAAGAAGTTAGACTTATGACGGTTTCTAGGAACGGGCCCCTGTCAGTGACCCTGCAGGGAGGTCTAATCCCCCCTGGCCAAACTATTGCAGACAGGCTTCAATAATACTTGCCTATCTGAGGGAGATGAGACTGGGCTCTGGAGATGACGTTGCATCTCCATGACACGCGAGTGCCTCCTCTGCCTCTTCTCTGCCGCATCGTCATTCTCTGCAAAGTTGGAGAGGATGGAGGACTGGCTGGTTAGGGGGTTGGGTCTCCGCCGGGTGGTGGGGGAGATGTAGTCTGATGATGAGAGCCCGGCTGTGGATGCCATCCGGCTCACCGGAGTGCGAATCTCTCCTTGAGGTGTGCTCGACATTTCTGTGGAAGTGTGAGAAGTTACACATTGTTCATTGAAATTCTTAGTCAAATAGATTCAATACCTTGAAAAGTTGAAATGCAGTTCTATATTTCTCTCTGAAACTGCAGTTTAAGCTTCTCATTAAATTACACTGTCTTTAGGTTATAATTATACCTGTACTGGTCAACAATTAGTAGACTAGGTCTATTAGATTAATATCGTCCGCAAAAATGCGGACGAACCTTATTTTTTAGAACGTGTCTGTCCGTGTTAACAATAATTAACAAAGACGATCCTTGCTTGTGACTTGTGTAGGCCTATATGCGGACGGTCCTTATTCTTGGACCAGCGTCTTAATGAAATAATTAATATTTTTAATAACTGAACAACATTATTTATAATAAGAAATCTTGAAATCTAACTTTTAATTTAATTTTTAAATTTTAAAAATTTAACCTCATTTCCAATTCCTGGTCATCCTGGCCTTGTCCGATGATAAGTTGACCAATAAATTTATTAATAACAACAGACCTATAGATAATTAAACAAAATAATAATGTAGAAAACTGGGCGCTAATGTAGATGCGTATCCGTTTATATCAATTTTTTTTTAGCAGGTTAATATCCATTCTTAGCAAATGAATTTTAGCCCAATTTTTAACTAATTTTAATCATAATCATATATTGTATTTTCCACCTGAATTTGGATCACATCCGACATCGGGAAGCCTCCGTTTAGGGCTTCGATGTCGACGTCGTCGCTCAGTACCGTGTCCGCGCTACAGCTTTGCAACTCAAACTGAAGCTATCAGTCTAAAATTATGCAAAATTCGTGTATTACGCACATGCACGATACCATAAACTATACGAGAAGCTTGCATAATTTTAGACTGATAGCTTCAGTTTGAGTTGCAAAGCTGGAGCTCGGACACGGTACTGAGCGACGACGTCGACATCGAAGCCCTAAACGGAGGCTTCCCGGTGTTGGATGTGATCCCAATTCAGGTGGAAAATGCAATAGAGTAAAGGACCCGGTTTTCGGCCACTTAAGACAAAATCCTATTTTTTGGACTCTTTACTTCCTATTTATTATCATTTCTTGTTCAAATCATGAAGTAAATATTATTATTATTTAAACAAAAAAAGAATCCCAGAAAAAAATCACGAATTGCCATGACAATATTCATTTCAATTTTCACTGTTTTGGAGCCGGTTATCGGCATAGCGAACCAGTTTTCGGCCGCATGTACAAAGTCAATAGGAAGTGCGCGCGCCGTGCGTTACCGCGCTGATGTATAGCACAAGCGGGCGGAGCAGGTATCCCACGCCGGAGCTCCCGGGTGCTCGCCTGGCCAAGACAGGCACAGCGGTGATCGGAAGTTGGAATCTGAATTAGACGGACATATCGTGTGTGCGTGGCGGGGTCCGGCTGCATTGATTTAATACATGCGATGAGATACTTTTGAGCTTGCGACCAACACAAAATCGGGCTCTAAATCTGAAAAATACTTGAAATAAAGCTCATTTTATGGTACCCATATTTCTTACATACACGCGTAAGAAACTCGATTTTTCAGATTTGGGTAGCGGGACCGCCGATTACATCGCTAAAATGTGATATTTTAGGATATATTTTCCATTGCAAATGTGGTTCTTCAGTGACTCTGGCATGGTATGGTATGTGTGGGATACGTGATATGCTATTATGCGATGTATTTTAAAGGGATTTTACCATGCATCCAATGGATCGGCCGAAAACTGGAGCTGTCCGATTACCGGCTCCTTTACTCTAGACCCTAGATCTATATGATTATGAATGATTAAGATTAGTTCTCAGTAGGGGCGCTGGTCCGAGAATGAGGATCGTCCTCATAAACAAGGATATCCTCATAAACGAGGACAAAATGCGTCCTCAAAAATAAGGGTTGTCTGCATTTTTGAGGACGTTTTTTTTCATCGGCGCTCTGGGGGTTTCATGTTACAGAACCGCCCGCTGGCGATGCCAAAAATGGATTCCCCGGGGGAAAATAACCCTAGTTCACCGTCTACTTTTATGGGTTGTCCGTCTTCCCAAGGATTTATTGCTTAAAATGTGAATGTCTCTGTACAATGTCAATGTAAAATGCATCAAGAAAATCAATGCAGAATCCGTTTTTTGCATCGCCAATGTCAATGTGCCGATCAAAAATATGAAACATCTGCAAAAATGCAGACTGTCCTTATTTTTGAGGACGAACATGACGAATCGGTCCGTGTTTACGAAGAGGATCCTCGTTTATGAAGATGATCCTTATTCTCGGACCAGCGCCCTAGCCTAGGCTACTGCGTAGACCTAGATTAGGTACCGTTGTCATGCCAGAACTCGGACAACTTTTTGTATTATTGACAACAAAATAATTTAGAGTCTTATCACCATTTCTGATACCATGTAATTTGAAGCAAAATGTCTGGCCTTTCTCCTGATAATATTTGTTTGTCCTCTCGATCTGTTAATCGCCAGTGGCGAAGCTTTCGCCGAACGTATGTTTCATGCCAGAACACGCACACAATATGCTAGAACATGAACACTAGATGGCGACATTTCAGTGTTTACCCGATATTTTCGCCGTTGGCTGACTTTTTAGAATTATTTTTATTTCTCGACGAAATACAACATTATTTTATTCTATAGAATGTGTTTTTAGGCTGGCTTTTAATTTTTTAAATATATATTTATATTTATATTTATTTATATTTATATTTATATATTAAGACAGTGAAATCATTGAGTTGTTCAATTATTTTTTAAATCTGTGTTATAATAATTATTTTTCTCTCCTTTTTGCAAAATATGGTTATCCAGAAAATGTTGATCTGACAATCATGCTGGCACAGCTTCCTCAACAGAAAATACAGACATCAGACACACATCAAGACAATCACACACACACACACGCACACACACGCGCACACACACACACACACACACACATAATTGGATATCTAGGCAAATAAGGAAAAAAATAATTCAAACAATTTTGATTTGATCAAAAGGATGTCACTTTTTTATTTATATATTTCGATTACACTTTTATCTCATCCTTTTATCCAAAAACATTGAAAACAATTCAGAAATGTATAATGAATAATAGATAATATTTTTACATCATTTTACACAAAAAACTAAATATCGTTATCAACAAAAATGAACAAATTGTGAATAAAGTTATCAATTGTATTACTTGTCTTATATATATCTCTCTCTCCCTCTCTCTCTTTCTTTCTCTTTCTCGCCTGCTCTCTCTCTCTCTTTTTCCTTCTCTCTCTCTCTCTCTCGATCCCTAACCCTCTCTCTCCCTCTCCTTGTCCGGCAAGTAATGAACGAAATATACAAATCGATGATCATATCATATCAGTGATTTGTACAAACTTATACATATTCATTGCTCTCCTAAAGGAGCGTTGAACAAAAATGGAAGTCACACTTAACATTTTATGCAATATGTAACATTTTATAATTTGACTTGTTGTTGCAGCTGCATCATCTGCATGCATAATGATAGTTCTTCTTTTGCAAATATAGATCTTTCTTGATCATCAAGAATGATAAATTTATCTATATATTATGTCTTAGGCCTATATTATAACAACCCTTAAAATATATATGTTAACTTTAAATGGAGATAATGAAGCATAAATCACGCCCTTCTTCATTTCTGTAAAACTATATCTAGAATACTATTTAGAGAGTAATGCTTTGGACGGTGATGCAGATATTACTGTTTGAAAATGCATCATTATACATTGCATTTCTAATGAGAATTATATTTGGACTACTCAATATATACAGTGCAGTCTATACACCTGTGTAAGCAAAACATTGTTCAAGTCTTCCACATAAATCTGTATATTCTCATCGATCACTTACGAGAATAATCATGTGACAATAATTATTGGAGTTTGATTATCAACAACTCGTCACCATGTAAGTACCAATACAGAATTAGCACTTGCTGCAAGTTACAAACAAAAGAAAATAAGAGTATCCGTCCATCAGTAAAAAGAATATCATTAGGAATATTCAACTTGATGATTGACAGATTGACATAGGTTTTTGGTTTCAAAGTATTTATCAATGGATACTACGGACTACTCAATATATCCAGTGCTGTCTATATACACCTGTGTAAGTAAAATATTATTATTATTATTACTTATACCGCGCTTTTCCCATAAGGCCCAAAGCGCTAACAGTTAATGAAAATGAAAAATTACATAAATACATATAATTAGAAAAAAACAGTCTTACAACAACAAATTGCAAAAAAAGATGTGTTTTTAAGGCCTTTCTGAAGGTAAGAACTGATGAAGACTGCCTGATTCTAAGTGGTAAATCATTCCAACATTTTGAAGCAGATACAGTAAAATGTTCTATCACCGGCTAATGTGCGGGTAACTGAATATGTGAGACGGAGAGGATCACTGGCTGACCTCAATGCCCTGGTAGGTGTATATAAATTCAAACAGGTATGTAAATATTGTGGAGCTTGATTATTGAATATTTTGAATACAAACAAGAGTAATTTAAAAATTATTCTTTGTTTCAAAGGAAGCCAGTGTAATGATCTCAAGAGTGGCCGAGATGGATGGTCCCTAGAAACCTGAAATATCAATCGGGCTGCCCAATTTTGTAGCCGTTGCACATGAATCAATTTAGTCGAGGGAACGGTAGAGAGAAGCCCATTACAATAATCAATACGGGATAGAACTAATTAACAGGTTATGACAGGCAGACTGGTCAATAAACCTTTTGATTCTAGCGATATTCCTTAAATGAAACGTAGCCATATACTACAGATGTGAGAAATATGGTGAGACATCGACATGCAAGAATCAAATACAACGCCAAGGTTTCTTATTGTTTTTGAAGGGCTAATGAGTGTGCCACCAACATCCAACTGAACATCTGGAAGACTGCGCAGATTGTGAGCTGAAGCAGCAACAAAAAATTCAGTCTTTGAATCATTTAATTTTAACTTATTGACTACCATCCATTGCCTAATATCTGAAATACAAATTTGAAGTTTGATAAGTGCGCTATCAAGAGCTCCTGGAGTCTTAGGATTAATGGAAACATATAACTGTATGTCATCAGCATAGAGATGATAATTAATACAATGATGTCGGACGATATCTCCAATAGGAAGAGTATAAATTGATTATCCTATGGGTCCTACTATTGAACCCTGGGGGAGTTCAAATTCTATGGTTGTGAGGTTCGACAATTTGCCGGCTATGTCAACTTGGGAAGACCATCCAGAGAGGTATGACTGAAACCAGGACAAAACTGTTGACCTAACACCTGTTCTTTTGAATAAACGGGATATAAATATTTGATGATCGATCGTATCGAATGCGGCTGATAGATCTAACGGTGCCATTAGAACTACCTGGTTTGAATCAAGAGCAAACATTATGTCGTTTTTTACTTTAATTAGAGCTGACTCGTTACTATGACATGACCTATAAGCAGATTATATGCATTTACCACAATGATATGTTGTCGCCCGTATTTCCTCGTCAGTCAGCCCCCAAACTTCCGAGCACTCGAAATGCAACCATCTTGGGCAAAAATCACATCCCACCCATTTCTCCTCTTGCTCGTATTGCCCTTGGCAAATGCAGCAAATATCCTCCCCCACATTTTGTTCAATTCTGGCCTTTTTTTTGGGATGTCTTGTCTCCGCCTTTTCTCTATTTTTCCTTTCTCGCTCCTTCTCTCTATCGGCCTTTCTCGTCTCTTTCCTTTGTTGTAGCTCCATCTTCTTTCTTCTTCTCTCTTCTCCTTCTTTGTCTCGGCTCTCTTTCCTCTCCTTTAGCTGCTGCTCTTTCTCGTGTTTAATTCGCAGCCGCTCTTCTTTTCGTAGCTTCTTTCTGTTCTCCTCATCTTTTCGCTTTTCCTCTTTGTCCTTGATATAATTATGGAAAGCAACACTAGAAATGGCCTCTGGTAGTTGCTGACGACGCTTCCCCTTCTTTACCTCTACAGTGGGAAAGCGTACATACTCGCGCAAAGCGGGGGACACAAAGTCTGCAGGCACTGCTCTCGAAGATACAGGAAGCCTTGATGGAGGCCTTCCTGATGCCGAGGAGGGGAGCGATGTCGAAGTACACGGCCGAGAAAGAGGCATCACTGAAGCTGAGGATGAGAGTGATGTCGAATTACACGGCCGAGACGGAGACTGCCAGGTAGGAGGCATAGCTGACCCCATGGAGGAGAGCCCTATCGACGTAGACGGCCGAGAAAGAGGCATCACTGAAGCTGAGGATGAGAGTGATGTCGAATTACACGGCCGAGACGGAGACTGCCAGGTAGGAGGCATAGCTGACCCCATGGAGGAGAGCCCTATCGACGTAGACGGCCGAGAAAGAGGCATCACTGAAGCTGAGGATGAGAGTGATGTCGAATTACACGGCCGAGACGGAGACTGCCAGGTAGGAGGCATATCTGACCCCATGGAGGAGAGCCCTATCGACGTAGACGGCCGAGAAAGAGGCATCACTGAAGCTGAGGATGAGAGTGATGTCGAATTACACGGCCGAGACGGAGACTGCCAGGTAGGAGGCATATCTGACCCCATGGAGGAGAGCCCTATCGACGTAGACGGCCGAGAAAGAGGCATCACTGAAGCTGAGGATGAGAGTGATGTCGAATTACACGGCCGAGACGGAGACTGCCAGGTAGGAGGCATAGCTGACCCCATGGAGGAGAGCCCTATCGACGTAGACGGCCGAGAAAGAGGCATCACTGAAGCTGAGGATGAGAGTGATGTCGAATTACACGGCCGAGACGGAGACTGCCAGGTAGGAGGCATAGCTGACCCCATGGAGGAGAGCCCTATCGACGTAGACGGCCGAGAAAGAGGCATCACTGAAGCTGAGGATGAGAGTGATGTCGAATTACACGGCCGAGACGGAGACTGCCAGGTAGGAGGCATAGCTGACGCCAAGGAGGAGAGTCCTAGCGACGTAGACCATCCAGAAGGAGGCTTTGCTGTTGCCGAGGGGGAGAGTACTATAAAAGTAGACCGCCGAGACGGAGGCATTGCCGATGCCGAGGACGAGTGTGATGTGGAAGTGGACGGCCGAGATGGAGATTGACAGGAAGGGGGCATAGTTGATTCAGTGGATGGTAGCGCTGTCAAGCTTGATGGTGGCAACGACGATGGTGACAACAATGCCGAAATTGATGGCACGCAAGATGATGATGGCAACCCTGCCGAGGTAGATGACTCTGCTGGTGATGGTTGGACTGGTGCCAAACCTGTGGATGGTGTGAGAGACGACGTTAGCCGGTAGATAGAGGATGGCATCACGTGTTCCTTAATGTATTGTCGAGTGTAAGGATACAGGCCGGCAGCTCGGAATCCGTTGGCAACGACCCCGGGCTTCTTCACAGCTTTCTCCCATGCAGGGCGGAACGCTCCGGCAAACCCTGTCTTTGTGACAAAGTATCCTGGATGGTCTATCCTAAATGCTCTCTCCGCCAGATACCATTCCGCTTTGAGGCATTTAAAAAATGATACGTCGCACGGCTGTAGGATGTGTGTTGCATGGGGTGGGAATCTGTATAGAATGATGTTATGGTCGCTGCAGAATTGGTGGACTTCTGGTGACTGATGGGAAGAGTGCCCATCTACCAAAAGCAGGACTGGGAGTGGAATGTTATTGCTTACGATATACGGGTAAAACATGTTGGCGACAAAAGAAAAAAATGACTTGGAATCAATCCAGCCGTTCTCTGTAGCCGAAAACATCGCATCATCTGGGGCACCGTCCATGTATCGACCACAAACCTCCGTCCGCTTTGCCGGAACGATGATGAGGGGTGGCATGACATCCCCCGCTGCGTTGAGGGACACCAGGACGGACACTTGCGTCTTGTCCGTGTTGCGCAGCTCGTGGACTAGCTTGCTGCCCTTTTCTGCCAGTACCCTTGTTCCCGCCCTCCCGCCAATGGCAAATCCCGATTCGTCGCAATTGAAGAGCCGTCGTGGCTCGTACAAACAGCTCATAGCACCCACCTGCAAGAAAAATGAATAATAAATAGTTTAAAGTACATTGGAACAAATACTTCACTTCCAGTTGATTTGTTTTATTTAGAATGTTACATTTTAGAACTCGCTATGAAACTAATTGTCCAGAAGAATTTATTTTACTTTGCATAATTCAATCGTTTCTATTGTAACTGGATTATTTGCCCTGGCTTTATATACTACTATAATAGCTTATTATCTATTACACTTACCTCTTTTAGGTACTCCTCAAAGTCTGAGAACCATTTCTCAATTCTCTCTGGCGTCACAATGGCCCTCTCCTTCCCCATCGGCTGGGCCTTTCTGAATACAAGGCGAGGGTTCCTCCTCAGGAAGGCCGCAAACCACCTGTCCCCTGGCCTGTCGTCTTTGAATGGGGTTTTTCGCCCATCCTTTTTAATGAAGCTCTTTACGACCTTTTATGGAATAAAGAGGAAATAAACACACAATAATTAAAACAATTTAATGTTCTAGCATTTTACCTGATGTGCCTTATTAAGTAAATTCAAATTTGTATGTTTTCTATTATTAGTATCATTATTGTTTCGTCAGTATTATAACAAAATTATTATCATTATCATTTTATCATCGTTACAATTATCATTGTTATCATTATTCATATCATTGTTGTTATCGTTATCTTCATCATTATTATTTATATTATCATAATTAAATCGGTATATTTCTTTCTGTAGAGAGTATAGATGGAAATATTGCATGTTCTTATTTGTTTTCAATACTTCAACATAACTATATAAAGCCTATAATAAAAGAACGTATTAAAAAATGTATATAAACTTTACTGAAGTTTGTGACATTTCATTGATATTGACAAACAAACAAAAACATATAAATTACATTTTTGATGTCATCCTTCCTTTGGCCAAGCCCCACTCTCGTCATTTGGATGGCCCAGTCGGTGATGAGTTTCTCCTCAGCTTCTGTCAAGTATGGGGTTGGCCCCTGTTTGCTCCTGATGGGTGTTTTCTCGCTGATCTTGTCGTGCAGCGTAGAGGGGGGGACACCATACTGTCTGGAGGCTGCTCTCAGGGAGATCTCTCCCCATGTCACCCTCCTCACGGCTGCCTCAACATCCTCCAGCTTCCAGGCCTTAAAGGTTCTCCTCGGCATGATGAAGGGAACTATATGCAAAAGCAATAATTAGTTCATTATGAAAGCATTATTAATTAATCGTTCATTACTTATTTACATGTTTTTTTTTCTAACAAAATTGATAAGCATACTCCTTTTGGCTTGTATCATAAACTTCATGTATACATTTCTTATTACATGTAAGTCTATATTGATCATGAACTCCATCGTGATTATTTTTAAACCAATATCATCACCATCCTAATCACTACTAATAAAATTATTCCTCCACCAACATGGTTATCCTCATCGATCATTCTCATTGTCATTGTGATAATTTACATTCTCAAATTTACATTCTATCATCATGAAGATAGGCCTCATCGTCAGCTTATCATCATCATCATAATCATAACCTTTATCATGTTTTTAATCACGTTCATTAGCAATTCTAATCATACTCATCCTTATAATATATTAGTCTCATATTCAGTCATGTCATTATTATATTCATAATCATCATCATCATCATAATCTTCATCATCTTCTTTTATTCATATGTACGTCAGTAGCCATTATAATCCCCATCATGGTAATTATCATCATCATCATCATCATCATAATCTTCATCATCTTCTTTTATATTATGTAGGCCTACGGCATTAGCAATTTTAATCCTCATCATCATCATCATATTCATCATAATCATCATCATAATCATCGTCATCGTCAACTTTATAATCACCATTTTAATCAATTATAGGCCTAGCTATGTCATTAGTTCTAATCTTCATCATCATCATCGTCATCATCACCAACATCATCATCATCATCATCTCCATTATCATTACCATCATCATCATAATCTCCATAGTCATCACCATCATCATTATAATCATCATAATCATCATTGTCATCATTATCATCATCATCGTCGTCGTCCTTGTCACTTTGATTATATTAAGGGTTATTACATTTATTACATTTTGTTTATTATGAGGGCATAAATAGATCTAATATTTGTTATCCTGCCTCGAACAGCAAATAACATCAATTTCCCTAATATAATACATGCATCGACAGGATTTTCCTGCTTTCTATCATAAAGGCACAAACCATCACAATCAATCAATTAAGGATATGGTAAGCTTCAATTTGGAACTGTGCGAATTATAGCATAGCGCCAGCTCTAAGGTAGTTGGTCACATTTAGGTAGTTATTTTGTCAATGCAAAACTCCATTTTGACTTCTGCAGCGGGACAATCAACATCGAACACCTCATCGCTCCAGAAATATCGTGAAATGTTGAAAAACGATCAGTATTTTGTCAAAAGAGACAAATTAAATAGAATATAGAAGTTACTTACCTCGGAAAACGAGTGAAAAAGTACACAGAGAAGAGTTTTGGTGAGCAATTGATGAATATTGATCACATTTTGTGCGATTGTTGTCGTGATTTCATTCAACGCATTGGCATACACACGAAGCCTGCCTCTTCGGCTCCCCACTCATTGCCTTCGGAGTGCGCATTCGTTCCATGCTAACGCGTATAGGCTACGTACGCTGAAAGGAGGCGCGTTGTGTGACCTTTTCTGCCAGTGTCCGAGTTCTGGCATGACAACGGTACTGGTTCTAACTGTTAGAACGAAGTCTAGTAAAAAATTGGGCTAAAATTCATTTGCTAAGAATGGATATTAAACTGCTAAAAACATTGATATAAACGGATACGCATCTACATTAGTGCCGAAAACTGTAGACCTCTGCAACTTTTTGGTTTAAAAAAAGGCGTCGCTGTGTCGTTGGCCGTTGCACTTGCACTTGCCCTCCATCAAATGACGTTACAAAAAATACGGAATTTTGCAGTTTGTGGGACCACGGTCGCCAGACCTTGAAAATATGGTTAGATAAACGTGCCTACAGCGATTCCTATAACACTTTAGGTTAAACTACTTATTCATAACGAATAAATAAATCATATGAGCTTACACAAAACACTTACCCGAGTTACCTCAATTCAAAAGTCAAAATAAGTGAACAAATTGTTTCCCTTGTTTACAAACACATTTGCGAATTAAAAATGGCGCTGTCGATATTTGAGTGGGTGCGCATGCGCAGCCGATATCGCGGCCGCTAAAATTGTATGGACATATTCAGGGTAAAAACTTTTTCTGAGTGTTTATTATAATCTTATCTATGGGTTCGGCCTCGGATTAATAACTAAAGCTAATTTTGAGTGGGGGCCCGGGGGGGGGGGGGGTACATACGGGGGTGTGCCGCTCTAATGGGTGGCTTTTTTTAAATAAAAACTCCCTAAACATGGGTCCCACTTTTGATTTTGATTTGATTTGATTTATTTATTTCTGTTTGATTAATTGTCTTTTTCTTTTGCATTTTTACAAATATATAACAAACAAAACATTGCAAATTTTTACACATTTCAAAAGAATATAATGTCGAATACTGAAGTAACTAATCGAAAACATCAAACAGGAGGGTTGACAAAGTAAGCAAAGCTTGTAATTGATAGCATGCCCTCAATGGATACATAATAATACGAATATGGTGGAACAAATGTTGGTAAAAGGGGAAAGAGAGAGAGAGAGAGAGAGAGAGAAGAAAAAAGAAATAGGGGGATGTAGGCCTACATCAAGATTCACAGATGTATGTGGTACAATGTAGTTCGATTTCAATTTGATATATGAAGATAAAAAAAAGAAGATGCACATTCGAATATTATATGGAAAAAACCCGAAAACTGAAAAATGGGTCTTTTTCAAGAAAAATGACCCCTAATATTGGGTTAGGGTTTCGAGGCCTGAGCGGCACGACCCCGTCCAAACCAAATCTGAGTGGCCGGGGGCGGGGGGCACACAGGGAGCACACGGGGGGGGGGGGGGGGGGGGTAAGAGGACATATATATATTTTTTGGTCCCCGGAAATTGCAGTGACTTAGCCAGCCGCTGAATAAGCCGGGGGGGGGGGGGGGGGGTGTAAGAGCACATTTTTTATTTTATTTTTTGGTCCCCAGAAAATCGCTATGACTCAGTCAGCGGGGGGGTATAGCACATTTTTTTTTTTTTTTTTTACTCCTGAATATTTGAAAATCGCGTCGGTGAGGGGGGGGGGGGGCACGTCCCTGTTTGCTAGTACATTTTTGGCGAATTTGGGGCTGATTTTAACAAATTTTTTATGGACGTTCTTGTACGTGGGCAAATATGTAAGGTCACCTTTTTTTGGTCACCCATTGGCACAATTTTTTTCTTCTTTTTATTTAAACAAAATTGAGGGGGGGGTCCTCCAAAACACCCACACAAAAAAAAAATAATTGAGGGGGGTTCGATCCCCAACCCCCTCCTCCCCCCCCCCCCCCCTCCCTGCGTACGCGCCTCGGGGGCGGGGGTGCACAACAAATAGGGCACTTACAAAGGGAAACCTATCAGCGAAAATATACAATTTTTAGACATTGGTAGGCCCGTATACACCTACATTGTGATTAGATTTTCAGGGATGAATTAGTTTCTCTCTTTACATCGTCCAAGCTTTTACTGCTTAAGCATCATACTTTGCAGTTAGGTGTGATGGTCTGAATATGTATTTGTGAGCGAGAAAAGCGAGCAAGCAAACATTTAAAAACTTTGTGAGTTGTGCAGTGCAAAAAATTACATCTTATATCAAGAGAAAAAAACAATCCTAATCATGAAAGACTGAAAAGATCTTTAATAAGAAACAATAAGAGACATAAAATGCGAGCGAGGTTTGGGTGAAATTAAAGAAAAAGATGCTCTTATAGTCGATTTAAAGGTAAAGACCAGTATTGGAAACGCCCCAATTTCAAAAAAATGAAATGGAAGCTCTCATTACCAATCATGTGAAAGAATATGTTTTGACTAATACATGATGATAACAAATTTGCCGGGAAACCGCCTACTAATTCATATATTTGGTAAATTTGTTTCTCTCATGGTCTGTGAGAGATATAGGGTAGTCCCATATACATCTTTCTGTGTATAGTGCTAGTAACTTTACGAAGAATGGGCCAAATTTCTTATCATTTTGATGATTCCAGAACCTTGCAGATGCTAGATGCTAGATGATCAACCTTTTCTGATCGATTCCACAACGTTTCTTTCACAATGCAATCGCAGACCATTACTGGTCTTTACCTTTAAATTATAGGAGTACTATTATTCTTTGATTGAAATCAATTTCCGGCCTCTCTTTCTTTATTCTTCTCTTCTCTCTCTTTCTTTTATTCTTTCTCTTCTCTCCCTTTTTTTGGTGGGGAGGGGGGGGGGGCGTTTTTTTAACCCACCGCCCCCCCCCCCCCCCCCCCCCCTGGCTACCCGCCTCCCCCACTCAGTGGCCTCCTCACATGCACGCACACAACTCTCGCGGGATGGATCGCCAATGATGTTCCTCTTCTAAATTTGTTCTGATTTCATTTTTTATTTCCAAGATACCTTATTCTTCCAATTTTCTCTCAATATCGGTGTTCTAATTTTTCCTGTTTAGTCTGCCACATGTGCGACTGTTCTTTAAATTTTCGTGATAAATTCTTGCTTGGTCAGGCAAAATGCAACACGATGACGTAAGTCGGTTTTTAAACTTTTAAAAGAGGATAATTTACATGTAATATGTATTTACCGCCTTTGTATGAACGGTAAAAGAGGTTGTTTATTACCAGACTTGCGAATGGTAGTCCCACGCATTAAGTATTGTGTGTGTTCAATTATTCATGTGCATGTGTGTTGTTTATTCTTGTCAAATTGTTGTGAATGGTTGGATTGGATATGTTTTGGATTTCACTTGAAAAGTATTAGATTATTTAGAGTAGACTTTGTGGCATATGTCCTAGTATTAGGCACTTCAGGTGAAAATGATTTTAATACCTAATCAGCTTTAAATGAGGTTTGGCAGAAGAAGCAATCCTTCAGAAGCAACACAAACTTTGAATTTTTAAAATTGGTTAAGGCAAAGCCGAGTTATCACCAATTTTGTGAAGCGCATTTAGCTGAAATTGAAGACAAAAAGGTATTACGTAATCTTATTATTTTCTTTGTTTTAGCGATGGCACTGCTACAATACATGGCCTATGGAGCATATTTGTTGTACTGTATTTGTATGATAGCGAATTGTTTTAGTGAATGTGTGATTGTGAGGTGTTTTGAGACAGTTGCATGAAAACATGTTGTAATCAATACATAATATAAATCAATAACATTACTAATTGATGGAAATAATTATCAAAATAATCATAATCATAAATAATATATTCATAATTAATAAAATATAGCAAAGATATATGGTAAATTTGGACAGCCAATACCGCATTGCAATAATTCTTTATATAACTGTAGCTGTATTTCATGTTTACAAATCGACAGCTATATTAATGTATTATGAATATGATTATGAATATGAATCATTATAATTATGAGCATTTTCAATATGAATTATAGGTTTAAAAAAAATTACAAGCCACACTGATCAACTTAAATTTACTTTGATTTTGTTGATGTTGTCTGATGAAAATAAAGAGTGATAACAAAATATTTATGTTTATTGTTTAATATAATTATAAATCATCAACAGATAATTAAGAAATAAAGTACTAATTATGAAAATTCACAGATTTTCGTCGACATCTGTAAGTTTAAAAAATGTAACTTATTAATTCATGTTCCACTATGTTATTGAAAATATAAGTAAAGATGATGATAAAAATAAATACATGTCGTAAGTGCAACAACCCTGCCCATCAATCATTCACTCTTTAAAGTGCAAGTCCACAAACAACCTCATTTCAAAACAACATTTCAAACTAGCCTATATTTTCAGCCATATTTTCAACACAAACATTTTTTCTTCGGCAATTTTACAATTTTTTTATCATGTTATGATAAATACTGTAATTAAGATAAGTGATGATCATTTCAATAATAAATAATAAATCACATTGCTATCACTGTTTTATAAGTCGAACAATTCGAACACCAAATTACAATCGCGGGTCTGCAGTCACATTGATCAGACTAGCTCGCATCCATCGAAGCAAACGGCGACACACGGGATCAACAACTTGCCTTCACTCCAAAAAAGTATCAAAACATGGCTAGGAAAAGTGACCAAACAATCGCTTTGACTTACTGAAACATTGTCAAACTTTCAGGAATTATGGTATGATATCATATTTTTATACCCACTAAGTTTGAGCGAGCTCAGACAAATATTTGTTAATGTTGCCGGCGAAATCTTTCTTGTATGTCGCGTAACTTTCAAACCGCACAGGCGATTTCCACCAAACAAAGTCACGATCTTTAACGAAGATATACGATCGAAATTGACGTCATAATTTATGTGTTCGACCAATCACAATCAAAGTAATAAAGGATGAAGACAAGCATTCATATCCGACGGCTTCCGAAAGTTAGTCGAAAGTCTCGCCGGAGCTCGGATGTTCTCGATGCTAATGGATTCACATTGAGTGTGCATGCAATCTGTGTGTATGTGAATGGGCGCATGTGAGCATCGCGCGGTCAGTGAGAGTTGTCCGAGCAAATGTGTCGGTGACTGAAGTGCCTACTAGTATTGGTAATAATAGTAGATCTAGACGCAGACTCAACATCGGACAACTCTGGCCAAGCCCAAGTCAAGTGACAAGTCCCCTTTCATTTTTTTTTCTTAAAAAAAAAAAAAAATCCCCCCCCCCCCAAAAAATCAAAATATAAAGTTTATTTAGATTTTGTAAATTACAACAGTGATAATAAGTGAGGAGCAATTATTTGTTATGCTCTCCTCCATTCGATATCAATGAATTATCGGCTGAGGCCTGAGTATCAATTTCAAGTAAAAAGAGATGGAGTCTGACTTTGAGTTTGACTCTTTGAGAGAGAGAGCTTGTGAGCCGTAGAGGGATACAGAAATTTCAATTAAAATGGGAGATATAGAGAGATAACTAGGCATTGTGGCATGAGCCTGTAGTGTAATCCAGCTAACAATGGAAGTTACAAACTGATTCAGCCGTGGACGCAAGTTCGAAACTGAGTCGCGTCTTTCGGATGGTGACGTTCAAAGGTCGGTAAATAATCATATCTGATGGATACACGAGAGATCTCAACTTAAGATTTGTTTGGTTCTATCAGGTTTATATTGTGACTATTTCTTCTCTTTGGCTTTAATTCTAGGTCATCTGGAGCATCATCAACACAACCTTCTGTTCTTTCAAGGTGAACACCAAGGTCCACACACAACAGTTCTGCAGGAATGAGTACAACCTGACAGGACAATGCAATCGTGCCTCCTGCCCTCTCGCCAACAGCCAGTATGCCACGGTCAGAGAGGAAAATGGTAGGTCATGTTTGATTGGTCAAACGTTACAAGTTGGCTGCTACATGCCTGATTGCCATAGTCCACTTACACATGTATGAGGTTATCTTTAGGATAGCGTCATATGCTAATGGCATTCACTCGAGTGACCTCCTACAATACTGATATTGTGTGAGAGTTTGAAAGGAATTATGGTGTCTGGCTGCCAACCGCCTAAAAATTCCATTTGGTCAAGAGGATACAGAAATCATAGGAAATATTATGAAATAAGATATTTGTTCATTTTACACTGTGATATTTTTTTTTTTTAATATTGCTGATTTTTGTGGAGTTTACTTAGAGATTGACTGTGGTCAAAATCCAGATGATTTTGTGAGTAGCCAAAGGCAACCAAATTAAAATATATAATTTCCCCTTCAAGTTTCTTGATAGACACTTACACTTCTTTTTCTATTCAAAGGATACTGGTTATCCTATAAACAGTACCCTGGAATCCCTTTAAAATGCTAGAGCGCTGAATGGCAGCTAGGCTAAAGCCGGGGTAATAATTAAGGCTGCGACGGGTAGTCGAATGCTCGAGTACCCGCACGGTTGACATTTACTCGGGTATGATTTCTCGTACCCGAATATTCGGCCGCAAAAAAAAAAAAAAAATATATATATATATATATATATATATATATAACTGTCCAGGCCGACGCTTACCCGTGCCAGGGAGAGTGGCGGCCGCTGGCATGGTACCGTCGGTAAAAATGTTTCCCAACTCAAGCACTGTCAAACTCACCACTCAGAAACTGGGACCAAATGTCCGGATTTCTGTTTGGACTCGGAGGACAATGGATTATTCTGCCATCTTTAGTTTTTAAAACAGCATTGTTTACTCTTATTATTATTATTAAATCGTCGCCTTCAACTGCAACTCGAAGTAAAATTGCATGCGTTTTCGGTGATACTGGGATACTGCACCAGTGGTATGGTGGTTGCAAAAAAAAAAAAAATCAAAAAATTCAAAAAAAACATGGCGTCCAAATATTTGAGTATTCGCTTGTAAGCCTGGGAGTGTACTCGGGTACCTCATTACACTGTTGTGCACAGCCTTAGTAATAATTAACTTGTGCGCCTCGGAATAGAATTGTCTAGATAGATGGCGCGATATAAATGCCCATTATTATTATTATTTACCCTTTTTAGATAAACCAGCTAGAAAATTGATCAATATTCTGATTATTTTTCTCTTTAGGTGTGTGCTACCTGTATATGAAGACCATTGAGAGGGCGGCCTTTCCAGATAGGTTGTGGGAGAAGGTTCGTCTGTCCAAGAACTACGAAAAAGCCCTCGTCCAGATCAACAGGAACCTCAAGTTCTGGCCGGGCTTCATCAAGCACAAGTGCAAGCAACGTTTCACCAAGATTACCCAGTACCTGATTCGCATGCGCAAGCTGGTGCTTAGGAGACAGTGAGTCATTATTATTTATGAGGTCGTTCTTCATTCTTTTTCTTCTTTTGAGTCATTGTTCATTGTTTTTTTCCTTCTTTCTCCTCTTCCCTGATTGTCCATAGGTGTATGCTGTTATTTTCCCTTTCCTTATTCTTTACTCCTTCAAATTAATTTCAAATCAATAACATTTTCCATGAAGTAATTTGGCAAAAATCAATATTGACTTACCTAAGCAGTTGATCTTCTTGTAAAACTTGAGGGATAAGGTATGTTCATGTACATCATCATTAACTTGAAAGAATAGAATGAAGTTGGAAAGAAAAGGCATGGATAAAAAATCAGGAATTTTCAAAATCCAGTATTGATTGGAAGAAACCCATACATCATCATACTCCAGATGTGAAAAATGGACCCCCCCCCCCCCATGAGACATCATCCTTCCTGTTTTTTATCGGCATATTAATTTGTTGTGTTTTTCTTACTTGCAGAAAAAAGATAGTGCCCCTCGCTAGGAAAGTTGAGAGGAGAGAATCAAGGAGAGAGGAGAAGGCCCTGATTGCTGCTCAACTGGACAATGCTATCGAGAAGGAACTGCTTGATCGATTGAAGTCTGGAACGGTAAAAACGATTTGATTGTTTCTAGCGATTTAATCAAATAGTTGCGTCTTGGGGATCATTTCTTAAAAGGGGGAGCATGAATGCTGATGGGAAAGAGAAATTTGTTTGTCAAGGAGTTATTTATTATGTCATAAAAGGGTTTAATCACCCGAGAGATTGAATATACAATGAGTTATACCATTATAAATATAAAGTGCTGAGAAATTACAGAGACAAGTTTTGCGCTACTTTAAATGTCACGTTGAGAAAATATGAATTTCTATTTTTATTTTCTGCATTTATTCAGTCCTATTTAAAAGGTCTCTGTATCAAGTCTAACTTATTTTCATATGGTGATAATTTATAATGTATGATAATTTTGTTGTACATGTATGCATTTTGTTTTTATCTGTTAAGAATTTGTACTTTTCAGCGTAATGGCCGGGAGATAGATTGATGATAAATAGTACCATTAAGTTATGTTTTCATTTGTGCATTTCTATTTATCCACTTGTAGTATGGAGACATTTACAACTTCCCGTCCCATGCTTTTGATCGAGCACTTGATGGAGAGGAAGAAGAGGAGGAAGAGACGGAAGCAGCCACTGAGAGAGAAGCCGCTGCTGCAGAAGAGGTAAAGCTGCTCTTTTTGTGTCTGCAAGAGTCATAGGTCATAGTTCAAAGGGTCATTTGTTCATGTTTTACTGAAATCCTGAAACATTGTCAATTTGATGTTTATGCGTTAATATTTTTGTAGTATTGCAGATGTTCTCTTGTGAATTTTTTAAATTAAATTTTTGCCCATACAGGGTCAATTCTTTCATTATTCTTTCAGAGGTCACAAATTTGGTCTGTCTCGTAAGCAAGCATTCATACTAAAATTATATTTCTTTGGACAAAGCTTGTGGATGAGGAATAATTCTTTTAATAACTCTAAATAAGGGAAGGGCATTCTCTTATAGGGGAGTAAAATGTAAGAATGTTTAGAAATGTAAGTATTCAGCAATATGCCTGATCATCTGTAAAAGCTCAAAGTACTATTATTCCAGAATAGACCGGTTTCCTAACACATTCCCGTTTTGGGGTATTTCTTTCCTGGGAACCTAGTGACGAGCTTTTCAATTATTAAACCTGTTATTAATGAATGAACTATAAAATTTGGAATCCATTCTGCATACATTACTTGTTGCTATGTTGGGAAAGCATGGGCAAGCTTTCAGGTTGTCAAGAACAACCTTTATTAAAAAAAGTATGCATAAAATATGAAATTGTTAGTAAACCGGTCAATTCCATCCCTACTGTAGTGAGTATTGGGAATTTTAGTTAATTTATTCAAATCTGTAGTAATTACTTTTCTGATGTTTTGTTATCTTTTTTTCAGGAGG
Source organism: Strongylocentrotus droebachiensis (assembly GCA_035222895.1). Classification (NCBI taxonomy): domain Eukaryota; kingdom Metazoa; phylum Echinodermata; class Echinoidea; order Camarodonta; family Strongylocentrotidae; genus Strongylocentrotus; species Strongylocentrotus droebachiensis. The sequence continues at coordinate 59,802 of JAVYIG010004894.1, forward strand.
AGGAATTAGAAACTGAATATGTTGCTGATGAAGACTTTATTGAGAGCGATCTCAGTGATTTTGAGGTATGATCACCTGCCCTTGATCCTATTATTATGATGTTGTCTTTGGTTGAAATGGTGCATCTCTCTCATGGATGTAAATCAGATACAAAGTAAAAAAACTTTTTGTAGATCATGGGATTTAGATTAAAGCAGCAGCTGACATGCTTTTGGAAACAGAGATGATGAACTATATTGAGAGCCAAAACTATTGTGCAACATTACAGTTGTGAAAAAGGGTTGTTGCATCATGACACTTGAAGGTTTACATTTCAATTCTAGATACAATTTAATAGATTTTAAATATTTTGTAGACCTTTTGCAAAAGTCAAGATATTACTTCCACTGTCACTGGGGTGATCAAAGGAAGTTTTGGTGGCCATTTATATATTAATTAATTTGTGTGGGGGGGGGGGGGGGGTTGGGGGTTGGAGGGTTGATGGCTAAATCGTTTAAGTTAGATATCTTGAAAACTATATTTGCAATCTGCCCTTATTTTTGCCACTGCCTTTTCATTACCCCCTCCTATTACCCTCTCATGTATTGCAGTTCAAGATGATTGAATATCCCCCCCAAAAAAAAAAAAAAAAAAAAATTACAATCATTTTACACTTTACACTTCTACTTTTTTCGTAGGACATGGATAAACTAAGGCCACAGGGATATCACTCATCATCTTCAGACGACGATGAAGATGACAGCGATGATGAACAAGAGAAGGAAAAGGCCTCTTCATCAAAGAAGAAAGTCACATCGAGGAGGAAACATGCCAGGGTCGAAATTGAGTACGAAGAGGAGTTGGATCAACCATCGACATCGAAAAAGAAGCTCAAAAGTCGATGAAGACTGACATTGATTTTTTTTTGTAGTTGGATTTTTAAAACTCTAGATATTAAGAAGGATCTAACACCGAAACAACTATCATGTAAGAGGAAACTGAAGTGTCGATAATAAAGACAAAGGCACAAACTTTTTTTGTCATTAAGACTCATTGGACTCTCAATATTCACCTTTTTGAAACGATTTGATTTCAGTTCAATACTCAATTTCTTAACTCCAGCCCAAGTTGTCTTGGGGGTTGTATTCTAGTGGGAAAAGAAGCATAAAAAGCCAGTATGTAGAGATTGGAAAAAGTGTATTTGTGGATGCTACTTTTCCAAGAGCTAAGTCAAGTAATTTCATTCAGTTGTTCAGAGTCAGAGTAACCCACTGAGATGCTTTTTATAATGACATAAAGCATAATGCTCTTCACATTTCTGTCAGTTCCTGTAGTACCTATTTTGCAAACAGCTCCCTTTTTGAGCATTCCAGCTAGTCGCCTTATTTTGTATAGGCACGCACATTCTAATCCAATCATATTGACTTTTGTATCCTATCGGGTACCCATTCAGAACCTGGGTGGAGAGAAGCAATGTAGATAAAATGCCTCTAGCATATATGCTAGGGCTCTTACCCTAGACCTATGCATTTCCAGTCAAGTGATTATTAACACATCGTGATGGATGTACAGGTGTACTCGCTTAACGAAGCATATTTTTCCAATTAAGTACAAGACTAATTAATTTCTTTCATGTATATACAGGAAGATGATGATTATAATAGTACAGTGGAACCTCATTGAGAAGAATACATACACAACACTTTTGTTATAATGAGGTAATTTGGACGCTTCATTATCTTTGCATTATATTGTTTTGTTAACCCTGACATAATATTTTAATATTATCAAGGTATTTTCTTTGATCCGAAGATATTAGTTTATAACATGGCTCCACTGTATTTCTACATTTTAATTTTCTTCGTAGAAAAACTTAGATGTATACTGTATAGATATTCTCCATAAACAGAAATCTCTTCTGTACTTTTTTCCCCGTTTTGTTTTGTTTAATATTTTTGTCATTCCTTGTATAATTTTAGTTTGTCATAGTACAGGCTATTCTCTCTACACACATATTTGCTCATGAATATTTGTTCCCCATTATTTGTTCCCACATTTGATTTGATCAACAATAAATTTTCATCTTTAAAATCATCTTTAAAATATGATTTGCTGTAAGAAATAAAATACAAGTATTATTCCCAGTTCATGGTGTCTGGTGTCCATTATTCAAGTCAACTAAGTTAAGAGATGAAATATTCTTATCAGCTCTGGTAAAATCAACAATGTCAAAAAAACATGCTGTTACAATAAGACCATTTCAGAGATAGCAAATGTACAATTGACCCCATAAATATCCACAGATTTTCTACAATGCCTTTTGTTTGGCTTCTTGAAAAAGATACTTCTTTGAAACGTCGAGCCACTCATCCTCTCCAAGCGCTATAGTTCTCCTTAGAACTATAAGCTGAGAAAGATAACAAACTGTCCTTTTCAGGATTACACACCCCCAAGAAAGATTACAGAGTCAGAGTCCTTTTCAGGACTCCTCAAGACCTCAACCCCCTCTCTCTCTCTCTCTCACATGGTGCACCCGCAAGCCTACTGTATAAGTGTGTATCATGGAATTTTCATTTGGTGCATAAATGAATAACGATTATATAACTTACATGAACACGAATCCAGCACTCGGTTTAAGGTTTTGTACAAATGACCATCTGCTATCTGCACAAAGTATCTGAGATGTGGTTTATAAGTTGTAGAATAATTTGAAGAGGGGCGAGCACAATACACTTATCTGCACGCATTATAAAATCACGTTAGAATCAGACTACATATGAGATGTATCTATGCTGGTCAGTTTTATACCTCTACCTCCCTCTCCCTCTCTCTTGCATATTTTAATTTCTTGTTCATCTCGACAGGCCTACATCTTTTAAACTCCATGTTTAAGTGTAGATCTTGGGTTTGGCAAAAACTTTTTTTCAAAGCTACTTCCTTGCCTCAAAAGCCATAAGGACTGATGAGTTATCATAATTTACCTACCCTTTTTCCTCACTAAATGTCTAGAGCAAACTTACTTTTCCTTTACAATCTTAAAGGAAAAAGAAAAAAACAAACATAATAAGATTCATGTATAACCCACAATTTAGTTACCTTTTTGAATTTTATTCATAATCAAAACTATATATTGGTACTCTGAATATATGACTTTCAGGTATTTTACTGCTATGTAAATAACATTTTTTTTAGACCATACACAAACTATATCCATTAACATTTCTCAATGTTTGTCACAAGTGAGTGAAAGTCTGACCAACGCTAAATATAGAATTCACAATATAAAATTAATTATAATTAATGAATAAATGGTGATTCAAAGATCTACATGTATACAAAAAGGTTGTGTCTTTCAGACATAAAAGTTATACTCAACATTCCAAACACTTTATTTGACAAAATTTTCTACTTTTTAATAAGAGGTAGCAAGAATAAAGAATATGTATGGAAAAATACAAATATGTACATGTAAGGCACATATTAAAAGTGCCATACGCTACTAAAACAAATTACCTTCCGCTATTTTTGAAATACTTTGTAAGAGTTCGATATGACTCGTAAGATTCATAAAACATTGTTTTTTTCAAATCTCTATATAGGACAGTTGAGGAGTTTGAATTTCATACATTGAACGTGAATATGTAAATGCATTTCCAATACACTAATTACCAGATATTATTAACGAATGTGAAAACTAGACTATTGCCCCTATTAAACATGAAGCAAATTGAAAATGAAAATTAACGAAGAATAAATGTAAAGCATTGTCGAAACAATCCATTGGAGTTCACTTTTCAACTACCGGTATACGTAATAACCAGCACTAGATTCATTCTATAGATAAATAAAATGTATTGAAAAGAGATACTCTACTGATATATATAAAGAGTTTTATCAAATATAAATCTGAATGTCATGAATTAATGAATTGCCACTATTCACACACTAATCGAAAGAGATCAATACTAGTAAAAGAAATCAAAACAAAAGAAATTAACGAAAGAAAATTATCATCAAATATCAAACTCTGCATCGAATTACAATTTCTGGAGGCAGTTTGCATGTATTCAATTTTGATTTGAAATGCAGAGAGGAGGCTTACAAGTGATAAAATAGGAATGGTCAAATCTAAAGTTTATAGATCTATTATCATCTTTCATGCATCATACAAGATATAGTTATCGTGATAGTTATCTGTTTATACAGAAAACAAGGAAATGAGGGTGGGGGAGGGGAACAAAGCATTCATGTTCACACCATTGACTCTCCATGATTACAGATTGATTTCAAATGTTTAATTTGTTCTAGAATTTGCTATATGGATAATATCTCTCCTACTGTAAACATATACGGTATGTATGGGTATAGGTACATTACATGTACAAACAGTTGAATTCATGCAATAGATTTGAGCTGCAGGATGAAAAGCATCATTTATTATTTCTTCATTAAAACAGAGATCTCTGTATACAACATTCTATTAGAGATCTATCCAGCTTTAGAATTCATATCAAAATACACAATTTCTATATAGCAACAAACAAAATACATACTATATGAATATTTAGAAGTTTTCAGATTTCCAGCTGAATTACATGTACATAATTTATGACAACCCTGTTGTAGAATGCATAATCAAAGACCATAAATGTCATCACTAATTATATAATAGTATATATTCGGGTAAACAATTATTTATCAATAATCATTAATAATTTCATCTAGGCATTGATTACTTGTTTAGCTACCTTCATTTAATCATATATGATGTATTTATAATTCTATAACACTATAATATCAGCAGCAATAAATGTCTTTATCCTTTCATCCCAGCATTCAATAATTCATTTGTAATTCTATTGTATTCTTCTCACTGCAAATCTTGACCTTTCTATGTATCTTTCAATATCCCATAGCCATAATCTTTACAGATTTATAATCATATCAGCGTCAACAATACTGTGTATTATAAGCCTTTTGATTGAGCGTAAGTCTATGGCTCATCGAGTATTGATCAACTTAAGATCAATCATAACTCTTTATAATACGCGGCCCTGTTCAAAACCAGAAGGGTTTTTATCTCTATATTAAAGTATATGAGTTAACATTCTTCTGGCTCCAAACAGATAATAAGCTGTAGTGTAAAACACGAGGATCAGGAGATTACCTTTGAACCAAACGTCCGCACCATCCTTTTGTTTTGCACCACATCATACTCAAAACATACATACTACCATATATCCTCCTCATCACATTACATAAACTTTACCAATATATATAAATATTAGTACAAGAAGGATTGAAAGACATTTATTATTTCACAGTAGTCTCTACTCTATCCGGATGGTTTATAGCATGAAATACAAGCTAATTTCATAATTTTGTTTTCTTGCATATAAGGTGTTGCAATACATGATAAAGCGACATTTTATGTTACTTCATTCCGTTATAACGAAATTCCTTCTACATAAATAAAGCTTATTCAGCCACTAAAGATGTTGAGATAATTTGTTGGTTTCATTGCCATACCAAATATGACCCAATTATTTTACTCTAATACACGTTAACATATTTATATTATTTCAAAATGTGCAGTTTTCTGCAATGATAAACATTTATGAATATATACTCTTTAACACGTGATTGATGGCCTATTGCATATTCCCAAATTCACTTTTAGTAGTTTCAACAGCTTTACTTTCAGTATATAAAATATGACAATTTAAATGTAAGCTTATTATTTCTCTTTTAAATATACCTCCATATCTCACCCATTGCCAACTGCATAAATCTAATGGAATGAAATAATTCAGTAGTTAAAGGGGAAGTCCACCCTGATAATTAGATGGTATTATTATAAGCAGAAAAACAAAAGAGAACAAATAGTGAAATTTTGAGTAAAATCTGATTAAAAATAGGCAAGTTATGAACTTTTAATGTGTTATTAAACTTTGCACATACAATGTACCAGAGTAGTTAGAAACTATAATGATCTACATTGTAAATGCACGACCGTATTTGTGACAATATTTAATTACCCCAAAAACAAGACCTGTAACTGGTTCTACACATATGACAGTATATTGTAGGAATACTCTATGAAACCTTTTATGCCCTTTCACTTTTTTGGGGTTGAGCTACGAGACCCTCTGCAACGTTGAAGAGGTTGATGGGGCTACTTCCGTCGGTGAAAAGCGTCATCTCCAGCCCAAGACTACCCAGCAGTTCCGCCTGAATTCAAGAAAATATTGATAACAGATAACAAATATTAGCACATTGATATTCTAAAGATACATGTAGAAAGAAAAATTAACTCTTTGTAAAGTAGACATAAAGGACAACAATGAGATGAGGAAATATCAGATAAATGAGAAAACATATAAACAATTCACAAAGTATTGTGCAATGGATAGATGAAATACATGGAAACAGCAATAATGAAGGACAAAAACATGTCAAAACATAATATCAGATTTGTAATTCTAACATCTGTCTTGGCAAAGTTACATGTACGTGTAGAACTATTTTTGTCCAATTCACATCAAAAAGAAAGCAAAGAAAAGTGGACACTTCAAACTATCATCAAAGTTTTAAAAAATAGTTGATTTTTTTTTCTAAATCCATGGTATACTTTACATGGCAGTTCCACTATATTGGCATGTGACTTTTTTTACCTGTAATTTGGGTCCAGCATTAGCCATCTCCATGATGGTGTCTGCTCCTAGGGCTTCCACCATTTCAGAAAACTTTTCAACCTTTATGATGTTATATGGAGATAAAGAAATGAAAAAGAGAAATTATGTTTAGGAGGGCAAACAGATTGATTAAAATGATAAATACACAGTGCATACACATTTTGCTCTGTTTTTCTTTTTTTATAAATTTATTTTATATTTTTTGTGTTACCTGGTACACATCCGTGCTTTGGGGGCAAGCGCGTAGCCAGGATTTTATTTTAGGGGGGCGGTAGTGAGCACGCGAATCACTTACAGAGCGCGCTCCCTAGGGGTGCGAAGCGCAGAAGCTTTGACGTTTCACTAAATTATTAGAGAAAGAAGACGATTCGTTGTACCGTCCTCGACTCTTAATCCTTGTTTGAATTAAGTTCCCCTTCCTCTGTGCGTAGCGCGGAAGCTCTGACGTTTCATTAGATTATTAAAGAAAGAAGACGATTCGTTTTACCATTCTCGATCGACTCTTAATCCTTGTCTGAATTCAGTTCCCCCCCCCCCAACTTTTGACCTTTCATTAAATTATTAGAGAAAGAAGACGATCCGTTGTACCGTTTTCGACTTTTAATCCTTTTTCTTCCTACGTCCTCTTCCTTTCTCTTCTTTTTTTTTTTTGGCCCCCCCCCCCCCCCCCCCCCCCTGGCTACGCGCCTGTTTGGGGGTGCTAATAATTTATTCACAGATAATCCTGGCCTCAATAGACCAGTTCACGGTTAGCACATGTCCCAGATGACCCTGAATATCCACAGATCTTCAAAACATGAAGAGGTTCCACTTTGTACATTTGGAAATAATCACTCCTTTAGCGATGGACGTGCTACATAAATAGCCTTTGTTTCCCCTTTTCAAAGAATACTTCCACCTGTGTATCATGGAGTGCTCTGCTTGTGCATAAATAAATAATGATATCATAACTTTCATGAGCATGTATCCAGTGTTTTGTCTCTGTGTATTTCACAATTTGGTCTGCAATGACCTTTATCTGCTCATGCTCATACTGCAACTATTAACTGGCTTATTCCATCCAGGTAGCATGATCATATTCATTACCTCAAGTCTGTATCACATGACACTGCTAGAGCTCCAGTATTATTACCTCAGCTTTAGCATGGCTACTATTACTGCATTCATGCAGTCAAGGAATTCTTCCTGTACTAGGGAACAACTTTATACTGCACTTGGGTTGAAGATGGCAAATGTAAATTGATGTCTTGCCAAAGGACATTATTGCCATGCTGAGGACTCCAACCCTATAACCTGTGGATGGCTGTCATGGAGGTTGTACATTGTCGATATGTGTGTATACCTCTGTTGTCTTTTACAATACAAGCATGGCACACCACATGCAAAGGTTGGAATTCTGGGACAGAGTAAGAAAAGCCAACTGACCTCAATATCTGCTAGCTGTTTAGTTTTGTCTATCTCTAGCTCATTCTGCTCCCTCACATAGTTCAGTTCAGACTCCTGGGACATCTGAGTGTTGTTCAGATCGGTGTTACATAGGATGTCCTCAGCCTCGGCCTTGAGTCGAGCTGTCTCAATGGCGCTGTGACCCTCGATCAGGAGCCTCTCTGCTTGGGCCTGGAATACAAGATTACATTGACACTGATTTAATATCCTTCAGGACAATAAAGAAAAAAACATTAGAAACTAGATGGAACTTCAACTGCGCGCAGTCGAAATGATGCCTCCGTCATAGAGCAATTTTACAAACCCAAACAGAAGAAATTTTTCAAATTCAAGTTCAATTGTAATCCATTAACAGGTTCTCAGAATATTGTGATTACAAGCAATTTCTCATGTACATATATGACCCTTTGATCTTTGACCTCATGACCCTAAAATCTACTCAGTTCATTGGCTCTGCAAGATGTCCAGAGTTAAATAGTAATCCATCTGTCAGTTCTAATGAGAATGCGTTCTCAAGCTATTTTTGCATACATAATGAGCCCATGACCTTTGACCTATGACCTCATGACCCAAGAATCGACTCAGTTCATTGGCTCTGCAAGATACATAGATGATCTAAGTTTGGCAGGAATCCATCAGTCTGTTCTTTAGATAACGCGATCACAAGCTATTTTTGCATACATAATGAGCCCTGTTACCTTTGACCTTGACCTCATGACCCCAAAATCTAATCAGTTCATCGGCTCTGTAAGATACATACATGACCAAATTTTGGCAGGAATCTATCAATCGGTTCTTCAGATAACGCGATCACGAGCTGTTTTTGCATACATAATGAGCCCTGTGACCTTTGACCTTTGACCTCGTAACCCCAAAATCTAATCAGTTCACCGGCTCTGTAAGATACATACATGAACAAAATTTGGCAGGAATCCATCAATCTGTTCTTTAGATAACGCGATCACGAGAATGGGACGTACGGACGTACGTACGTACGTACGTACGTACGTACGGACGGACAACCCAAAAACATAATGCCTCCGGCTACTTCGTAACGGAGGCATAAAAACAGTATACTACAAGACATTTTATAATATATTCTCAGACTACGCCCTTCAGTTGGGGGTATGTCACTAATGATGTACTGTGTCTCTTGATCAGGAGCTTCTATGCCTAGACCTGGAAACGTTTAATGAAAATGTCAGGTTCTCATAAATGGAATTTTTGCAGGCAGATTTTTGTCAAGCATAACTAAAACTGATGATGATGATGATGACTGACAAGTGTTTTCTGGTGATTTTTTTGTGCTTTTGTAGCTAGTGCAGGGTAAAAAATTGTGACCCTAGTTACCTGTGCCTCAGCTGTAGCTTGCCCGCAAGACTCCACAGCGCTTGCACTGGCTCTCAGCTCATGCAGTATGGTACGGGCCTTCTCATTCTCCTTTTCATTGGCAAGCTTCTGTCTCTCTAGGTGTCCCTTGGCTTCCTGTTCCTTGCAGGCTGCATTCTGGCCAGCTGTTCTCTGAACAGATCTACAAGTATATACAAAGACAGAACAATAAGTTATTTACAAGGATTTAACTAGCTGATTGGTTAACTTCTTTCTCTCTGGGAGTCCTGCTCCTTGCAGGGTATGTCCTGGCCAGCAGTTCTATGAGTAGATCTATATGACAACAAAGAATATGTTTTCAACAAGGGATCCTGCAAGCTGCATATTGGTTAACAAATTTCTCTCCGAAAATTCCTTAGTAATCTGTTCCTTGCAGGTTGTGTCCTGGCCAGCTGTCCTCTTAACAGATCTACACATACTGATAACAAAGAGTATCATTTAATAGGGTGTATTTTTATATATAAGTAATTATGTGGCAAAAGCAAATGAAGAATTCTCATTTGATTATAAAAGAGGCCACATTGCCAATAGGCTACCGGTGTTCTGAAATCCGTGCAGGTACTGATCTTGACCATGAAAAATTTGGACCATTTCTCACACTAAATCTGAATTTTCTAAAAATTTGCTTATCTGTTTTGTTTGTTCCTCTGTAATTAAACAAAGGAATGATTCCCTTTAAATTGGGACAAAATTCTGTTTTACGTACTGCTCATGGTACAAAAGCAGGTCTTTGTCGACTTACAAAATTGCAAACACGACTAATAATCAACACACAAGAAATAACATTCTCATCATTTACTGCGCTTGTTCTGAAGGACATTTATCTGTGATTGTATAAGCCCCTTCCTAATCCCATCATAAGGCTTGGATATGCAAATCATCATGACTCACTGAGTTGCTATTTCGATGGCCATCTGAACAGACTTGAGTAGACTGCTTCTCATTGTGGAATCTACTGGTTCTATGGCTTGGATGTCCACGTTGGTGATTACCTAAAGAGCAAAGGATACAAGAAGGAGAAGAGATACAGTTAACAACTAAATTATTCATATACAGTAGGCTTACTGTTGCACCATGTGAGAGGGGGGGGGTTGGGGAGTCCTGAAAAGGACTGTCGGTAATCTTTCTTGAGCTTATAGCGCCAGTTGGAGAGGATGGGTGGAAGGAGGGGCTCGACGTTTTAAACAGGTTGACTATCTGTCATCAGGAGTAACTTATTCATACCCTTACTAATACTTCTAGAACCTGAGAGAGAAAGTTAAAAATCGTAACAATTTTTGTTGTTGAAAACCACTGGAAAGCTAAATATAGCTCTGAAAGCAAAAAAAAGAATACTGTAGATGGAAATATAGAATGGGTGGGCAGGCATTGAAATGCAAATTTCTAGGAAATAATCACTCTTTATTCACAAATTTGAATATAATTTGAATATAAGCTCTGTTGACCAAGAATGTGCACTTAATTCTACAATGTAAGCTGGGGGTGTTTCACTAATCCTAAGTTGAACTTATCTCTAAGTTGGAATTAACAATTATGGAAAGGCATAAAATATTGATTTAAATCATATTTTCTATTATCAAGGAGACTCCATGTTCTTGATGTGGAATTTATGAAAAGTCTAAAATACTTGAATTTTTGCTTTTAAATGTATATTATTTTAAGGCTACAAATGGCTCTCCATAATGTTTAAGTCCAACTTAGAGTTAAGGAACACCCCTCTGGATGTGAATGCAGGGCTTGAGATACCAGCTTGTTAGCCTCAAAGACCAGTCTTTCTTTGACACTCCCATCAGGGTTGTACCCGAAGACACCAGCTTTCAGCAGCTGCATGGAATGACGATGAAACTCATCAAATTTGACCCTTGACACCACAGCTCGGATGCGACTTCCTGTGAAGGAACAAACATCGAGTATACACCGTTGGTTACAGAGGAAACAAGCGATGTAGGATCACTACAAAACGGATGATAAAATACATGTTTTCTCTCTTTAGAAAGCTCAAAATTTAATCATTCTTGGGGAGAAACGTACCTTAGGTCCTTCTCACCTAGCAGTATTTTCGACTAAGATACTATAGGATAACTTAAATATTCAGACCTTCTCTTGCCAATACTACATTTCTGCAACATCTTACAATAATGATAACAATTATTGAGACTCACCAACTTCTCTACATGCAAATCCAATGAAGTCAGGTACAGAGAAGATTGCGCTGTCCCCGTTTCCTCGTGCAAACTACAAATGAAAGCAGAGAAATGATCATGTTCATACTTAAGTATGCCTTATTAATAGCACATTTTTTAATGGAGTAAACATAATCAGCCGTTTGGATATAAAATATCTTACACAACAGCAGTGCCAATGTATTCCTGGTTCTGTATTCTGAAACCTTAGGTTTACAGTGATATTCTGCCCAATGTAAATGATCATCCATAAACAGCATCAGTTTGAAGAATGGGCACATTTGTGAAGTTTATTTGAAATACAAATCAACAAGGACATTGCAAATACAACAGAAAAGTGTATAAAGTTGTTTTTAAAGAAAGGGAAATAATACACACCTCAAAATGATTGTTGAAAGCGATCTTTATCTTTAGACGTGCATGGTCAGCAGTTTCCACCTACAAAAGAGATTTAAAGGATCAATAGTTGATTTAGATTACATGGTTTTATTTCATATGCATTACAAAATTTGACCCAACCACATGTTCAACAGTAGGTGGCGACCTTACTCCCACATCCCATGCTTCCACACTGCGCAGGTCAACACGTGTGCAGATAGGATACTGGGGAAGACGATAAGACAAGGTTTCTTCCATAGAGGATGTACAGCAGCGTCAACTAATTCCTTATTTCACTGAACTATTGTTCAGGTTTCATCATAATCTGTCACTTATAGTTTTTTAGTTCCAAAACTACAATTTCTATCAGACTTTCTAGTTCTCGACCCATTGCATTGTACAGGAACCAGAAGTACCTTTGCAAAATATACCCATAGCCGGTGCTGCCCTCTACGGCAAAATACTGTAGTTGCGGTAGCGAGAATTGTAAGCTGTCATATTCTGGCCCAATCATTCACATAAGAATGCCATGTGCATGTAAAACCGTACACTGAAGCAATGCCAAAAGCTTTATAACTCGCACCAGTAATGGCAGCTAAAGCCGGGGTAATAATCTCCAAGTTTGGAAGCGCTTAGTGATTGTAATAAGCGCTATATAAAAACTGAGTATTATTATTATTCAGTAATTGGTTTATTGTATTGTGAGATGTGTTCTGGCACATCATAACATGAGCAATATTAGCAGTTCGGTGGGAGATTCTACATTCAGTTTACTTTCTAGTTTGGTAGACAAAAACCTAGCACAGTGGAGATCAATTGATCGCACCAGGCATGGAACTCTACAGGACACATTAATAGTTAATGATCTCAAATTTCAAACCCTCAGAATACTAGGCCAGTTCGTAATTAGCTTCGTAACGCATGACCCCAAAATATCCACAAATCTTTTACACGATGGATTCGTCCCACTTGTGCATTTTAGAATATACATTTGTATCTGCTGAAGTGATGGAGGTGCTTCTTGAATACCTTTCGTTTGCCCTCTTGAGAAGAATACTTCCACCTGTGTATGTACCGTCGGTGCATAAATGAATACTGATTACATAACTTTCATAAGCACAATACCAGTATTCGTCTCGATGGGTTTTACAATTTGGGAACGAATGACCTTTATCTGCCCATGCGTTGTTTCTATTATCTTAATGCTTACCTCAAAAATGTCTGTGATGTAATCCGGTCCCAGCATAAGGCAGATAGTCTTGAGAGCATTCTCCACTTTAGGCTTACCAGCTGTACAAAGAACACAGACAGAGATGATGCAGAAAGTACTAATATTGACTACAAGCCTGGGGTTGGCACACTGGTACAGGGTACCTGCCAAGTTGGAAGGTGGCTTGAAGACTATGAATACTTATGGAGGCTCTATAGCTCAGTCGGTAGAGCAGTGGTCTCGTAATCCGGTGACCCGGGTTCGAAACTAAGTCGATGCGCTAGTGCCCTTTGGTAAGGCATTAATCCTCATTACCAGGACCCTCAGAGAGGACCTAAAACCGTCGGTCTTCTGGTTGCTTACTAACAAGCATTTATTGCTTTATTAGCTGTCAGGTAAAATAACCACAACTATTAACCTCTATTCAATAGACATATTCGTAATGTAACCAAATCTAATGCATACATCTGTGTGAAGTGCCTCAATACAAATATATTTCATTCACCTGTAATCAATAATTGTATTTCAATAGTCAGAATGCAAAATGCATATATTCTGTGTTGTAATATAGGTAGGGCAAGTCATAATGTTTGTCCTACCTGTGTTTGTCCTACCTGGAAACGATGACTGAATGCAGTTTGCATCCTAACTATTGAAATATAATTGCTTGTAACAGATTAATGAAATAATTTGTATCAAGACGTATGTATTAGATTTGGTTACATTAGGAATATGGTCTATTGGAAGGTGGTTTTAAGGCTGTAAATATTATGCAATCGCTCACACTGCATGTTGTACGAGTACAGGAGCATAACATACAGGAGCAGAGAGAAATTAATACAATAAACTTTAAAGAGTGAAAAATAACAATTTCAAAGGAATACATTCACATGAGTAAACAGAGCTTATTTGTACCAGGGGGGGGGGGGGGGCATTTTTCCCTTTTCTTAAAACTTTTCCTTTTCTTTTCATCACAGACAATCAACTGATTGCAATAATTAAAACAATACAGATATGGAATGACTGCATATGAATTGATCATTTTATCTACAATATTGTCAAGAGGTTCTTTTACATACCGCTGAGACTGAGAACATTGAAGTCTTCATGAGGTCCAAGAATAGCCATGTCTGGCCCAAACACGACACGAGCTGCCTTCCTCTGGTACTCATATACCTGTAATAGAAAGTTAATATGCTTAGTAAAGGCCAAGTCCACTCATAAAATAAATTGCTTTCAGTAGATGAAGAAAAACAAGAGAAACAGAGCAATGCAAATTTGAGTAAAAACGGATTAACAATAAGGGAGTTATGATTTTTTTTTTTTAACTATGGAATAATCACTACACAAATTGCCAATTTGGTTATCAGTTTGTGACGTCATTGCCTCACTATTTGTCAATTGCTTTATATATTTTTATCCCATTAATTTCCCTTTTGATCTCCCAAACCTTGATTTCCCCAAGCCTTTGCCCAGGTTTTTTTATTGGTATCATATTGCGTGTACGACATTTCACAAAATCTTTTATGAAGAATTTACACTATTTTCTTAAGATTGTATATTAATAAGGATCTTAATATCTCAGTCGTACCACCAAACCTACTCCATAACTAGCTGCCTGACTCTTCAGCCATTTGTGTTAATTTCATTTTTTGTTTGCTTGAGCGTCTGCCTAGTTTTTGTCCCTTCCTTTGTGACTGGGGTTACAACAAGAGATTCTACTCACCTGCACAGCAGTATTATGTGGACATCTGTACCTCACAGCTCTTGTCTTATCCCTGGGCTGTGATGGTCATAAACAAGACGAAAGAAACATTTAAAAAAGAGATCATAGTAAAAAAAAAATTAAAAAAAGTATGTAAGTAATGAATAGAAGTCAATGAATCTGCCCCCAAATAAAATTATTGTTCATTTTATAGCAGCTATGCTAAAGCTCGGGTAATAAACGTTGAGCACCAGGAGAGTCAAGTGTGATACTGTCTTTGAACATGGAACCTTCCACTTCTAGTACACTACTCTGAACCCAATCCAATATACCTTGTTTGTCATATTACCTTGTCACCCATGTATTCAGCATCAATAGATTGTTCAAAATAAGCAAGTTTCCTGATGTCACCTTCGCCAACACCTCCACCTTTCCTAAAGCACACAGTAAAATTAGAAAACTATACTGTAAAAGTCTTCTACTTTCACTGTACATCTCTGTAATTTAGTAATAAAAATTGCGCTTGATACAATGTTTCTAAGCGCTTTACATTGTCATTATTATTACCCCTGTCATTAATTGGATTCAATTACTCAATGCGCACATGATAGTGCACACACTCTGCTCCCCGTGGAGTATTCTGGCCAGGCCCCATTTTACACCACAAACACGCCAATCCATGTTTCTAATCTTTGTGTCTGTTGATGATCAAAGCCCAACTTGAATAAGATCACATGAATGAATGGTCTACAAATCAGTGCTATTAAATTTCAATTCCTACCCAATTCTGTTTGTTTACATGAAATTAGGTTCAGGACATTGTGATGTATCATTGCATTTGCGTTTTTACATAGCTGGCACTTCCGTTTTCAGAAGGAAAAAAAAAAAAGATACAGCGAATAACATAAATCTCATATATCATAAAAACAGTGACAGGAAGAACTTACTTGAGAATAGACACTACCAGAGGGTCTAGCTCCTTCTCCCATAGCTTCTCATGTTCATTGAGGAGATATGACTTGGGACCCATGATGACCTTGACCTTTAAAATGAGAAATAAGGGATTTAATGCAAAAAAATTATTATGATTTTAATGCATGAAGGCACGTTCTTCTTTTTAGTTATCATTGAACGACTATATGTCAATGTATATTTTATTAAACCCTTATTTCATGTTTTGTTGTATTTTACTGTAATTATAACAATATTAGTGTCCAGACTTTTGCCATGTTCTTTTATTTACAATAAAAACCAAAATTGAATTTGAATTGAAATTGAAATAATGACATACACTGTATTAAAGCCTGGTGCACATTACACGATCTTAGGCCTGATATTGAAAGAATTTGTGATAGCTCTGTGTCATTAAGATAGAGGGATTTTACGAGTGTAACACTTTACATCATCCTACAAAATTCACCACAGTTTGGCAGCATCATATCTGAACAAGACCTAAAGGTTGAAGTTAGTGTTACACATTAATTCTGTTGTCAATTTGACAAAACTGTAATGTGGGAGGAAATAACTTGGATGACATATAAAGCGTATAATTAAATTTCATTACATACCTCTCCAGTTTGTAGGTTTCTGATGTAAATCCCTTCATTTTCACCAAGCGGTATAGCTTTCCTGCAGAACAGAGAGAGAGAGAAAGAGAGAGAGAAGAAAAAAAATGTGAGGGGAGAATAATGGTATCAAGGAAATAGCACAGGAGTGATAAAGTAGAGTAGAAGGGTGGAGAGAGGATATGAGAAGGAAAGAGGGGGTGAGGATGGAAGAAATATTGACACAGGCCAAGCTATCCTCACAGTAACTCTCAGTTTCATAACTTGGGGTGACAGAGCATTCTACCTCTCTGGACCTACAAACTGTAATCCGTGGAATAATCTTCCACAATCTATCAGGAGCGCCAAGTCTATGTCAACGTTCATGTCAGCCCACAAAACTTTCCTGTTCCCAGCTACACCATCATCTCAAGAAAAGTACTAATGCCAATAAAGACTAAGAGAAAATAATCTTGATTTGAAACATTTACAGTGATTAAGTTTGCTCTCTTCTTCCCTGGCTGCCATCTTTTGCACTCAGAATATTGCTACAAAATTTGTATTTGCATAGTTTTTGTCATTCTAATATTGTAATTACCATGATTATATTGTTTTATTTCTTGAAAGTGCCGAATAAATAATACAATGCAATACAAAGGTCGTTAAAATTGTGAGACATTGTAGAGCAAGCATAATGAGCGCCTACAGAGGCGGACACAAGAAGCCATCATCATCAACATCAGCAGGAACAAAAGGGAGGAACACTATACAAGAGAGAGAGAGGGGGAGGAGAGATATTGAAAGGGAGAGCTGGAGAGAGCAAGAGAAGGAGCAAGAGAAGGAGCAAGAGAAGGAGCAAGAGCAAGAGCAAGAGCAAGAGCAAGAGGAGGAGGAGGAGGAAGAGGAGGAGGAGGAGAAAGAGAAAGAGCAAGAGCAGGAGGAGGAGGAGAAGGAGGAGGAGAAGGAGGGGGAGAAGAAGGAGGAGAAGGAGGAGAAGGAGGAGAAGAAGGAGGAGAAGAAGGAGGAGGAGGAGGAGAAGGAGGAGGAGAAAGAGAAAGAGAAAGAGAAAGAGAAAGAGAAAGAGAAAGAGAAAGAGAAAAATAGAAAGAGATAGAGATAGAGATAGAGAAAGAGATAGAGATAGAGAAAGAGAACAACAGAAACAAAGACAGAAAGATATATGCATCACCACAAAGGCATTTTCATGAGTTATACATGTGTAGGAGGTATCTTCTTTGAATTCAAACAATTGCAAATGCTATGAATGGGATTTCAAATAATAATACCTGATGACCTGACTGTTTCCTTGAGACATTTCTTTGACTTGAGTAGGCGGAATGTAGCTCTTAGGTCCTCTGATCATCCATCGATCTCCAGGTCTGCGAACCTTACCTCCTATCAAACAATCAAGAGAAAAAAAGACAGTTAATACATGTATATCTTCCAGGGTCCAATTGCACAAAACTCACGATTGATGGTAACTTTGTCATAAATTGTAACTACCATGGAAACCTTGATTTTGATTGGCTGTTGTGCCCTGTTGCCATGGTAGTTGCCATTGATGGCAAAGTTACCATCAATGGTAAGTTTTATGCAACGGGCCCAGGTACTCAACTAAGGGATCTGAATTTTTTTTGTGAGGCTACTAGTAGGTACGTCTACATACTTGACAATTAAGTCCCAGAGATTGAAGGGTTCTTGTCTGAGTTTGTAGCCTGTCATTGACAGAGCTCATGCTCTTCTTATACATGTAGGAGAAAGCATAATTTTGAAGTCTGATACATGTAGGAGAGAGTAAAATTTTAAAGTCAGTGTCAATTGGCAATATATGTTAACTAAATTTCAAATATATAGTAACTCTTTGTAAGACGGGGCCCAATTCTTCTCTTTTTTCTGCTTCTATTAAAACCAAATTAATATCAGGGTGAACTCCCCTTGGATGAGCTCAAGTCTGTTATTCAAAGTTCCCGGTACCAACCTGAGACTGAATCATCAGTGAAGTGCTCCAGAGCCTCCAAGACCAAGGCCTCGTCCTCTCCTAGAACATACTGGCTCTTGATACCATCATCAATGATTTCACCTGCAGGAAAAGGGATTCCATCAAATCAACTTCCATTTTAATTTTTCCACATTCATCACAATAGTGATCTGTCAGTATGACAGGTTCAGTGACCCAAACAGGATTCTACATCAAGTGTCTCTCCAAGTACCTCGGTCTTGAGCCATCCGTCTCAGCATTAATCCTGTTGCCCCACATCCTGTGATTAAGTCATCTAGAAAGCCTTTACAAGGTCTTCCCCTCTTCCACAATCATAATCCCTAATTTCTACATAATGCATTCACGAAGGCTACACACAACTTGAAATTGCGCTATAAAAATGATTTTCATGACCTTACTCTTTAACTCTTCTTAGATTCATATTTGCTTTGAAGCCAAAGCAAAAAATACCAAATACCAAACTCACAAAACAAAACACAGCCAGCCTGAAAAGGAGGCAGACTGAATAAAGGAGGCAGGAGGGGATGAGAATTGTGGACAGTATGCTACTTAGCTTTATAGTAGTAACAACCTCTTTAGTGTAAAATGATGAAAACATAGCCTTCCTTTAGCTGGTTTCATATGAGAATATAAAAGAACATAATGATTTCACTTTTCTGAACATATTTTTATCATTCTCATTTTAGTTTCTATTCTATGTCTCAACAGTTAGACTTGTTTCAGCCAGACTGTTTCTCAACAACTCTATGCTTTCCATATTTGATCATTGTTAATGCCATTCAGTGCCCTGTTTTATAATTTTTGTTATCAATAACAAATGCTAAACTTCTATGACAAATGTTCCCTCAGCTAATAAAATCAACTTCATTTTAATTGTCCACAATCATAAGGCTACACAGAAGAGACATTGGCAGGAGGGGTGAGAATCTTGGATATATGCTACTTAGCTTTATAGTAATTACAACATTTTTTAAAGAAATTTTCTGAAAATTTCCTGTCTCTCGAGAAGCCAATTGATTCAGGAAACCATTGTGACAAACCTGGATGGAGGAAGAAGCTTGCGATTCCCTTGAGTAGCTCCAGCTTGCCATACTGAGGTCTGCCATGGATGTCCACTGGGTTCTTGACCACGCAATATTGACCTTTCTGCAGGACGGTCTTGGTCACATGGCTAACAACTTCCTGCAGGTCAGAAAAAGGTTAGAAGTACCATACAGAGAGCATTAGAACGACTGCCGCCTGGATTACCAATCATTTACCTGGGGGTGTTTCACAAAGATCCTAAGTTGAACTTATATCTCTAAGTTGGACTTAACAATTATGGAAGGCTTTAGCATCTATGAAAATATTTTGTAAAAATTATTTTAAAAGGCATAAAATGTTGATTCAAATCATTCATATTTTGTGTTATCAAGGAGATTTCATGTTCTTGATGTGGAATTCATAAAAATACTTGAAATTTTGCTTTTGAATATATTTTATTCCAAGGATACAAATGGCTCTCCATAATGTTTAAGTCCAACTAAGAGTTAAGTTCGACTTAGGATCTTTGTGAAACACTCCCCAGGACAACTATTTTCCTGCAAAAACTACCCTCTTGGACAATGAATCCTGGACAAGTAGCACAATGACCACTGCTCCAATAGATCAAGTACCCCCAAGGAAAGATAACCTTCAAACAGTTACCCTATCACACTAAGGCAACTACTGCGCTGGTTTACAATAGGAGGTTGTTGCCTGGGTACAATTGCCCTCAGGGAATAGTTTCGCTAGGGGATAGTTTTATTGAGGGTTTTCATCCTAGATCCAAAGAAGAGTGTCAAAATGTTACAAAGAGTATGAGAGTAGACTGAAAAGGTCCTACCACACATATGTATTTCATGTATATACACATGTGTACTAGGGGGTGTTTCATAAAGCTGTGCGTATAAAGTTACGAATGACTGCACAAATGATTTGAATATGAAACAAATGGGATGCCCAAAGGTTTTCCTGACATTTTAACAAAGTATGACTATTTTTCCCATAATCTCAATTAAATTGTAGCCAAAAATGTTTAGATAATAATGATTAGGTAAATCTACATCTGTATATTTCAACTTTAGCTTATACAATTAAAAGGATTTGAGAATCCCATTTACCGTATTTGCCGGCGTAAAGGCCGCAGTATTTTTGGAAGAGAAAATATGAAAAAGTCGGGGTGCGGCCTTTACGCCGAAAGAGTAAAAATCGCAAGTCAAAACAGCACGTCCATTATTTGTAGGCAACTTCATACAACAAAATATATTAACAAAATTGACTTGAAAACACATCGGACAAGATCTTTTCTGAACCACGTCAGCAGCAAATTTGAAGAAGTTATCTTTTTAATCGTTGTGCAACCAAAGAAATAAGAAGAAAACTGACCAGAAACTCGTACTTGTAAAGTTGTAAAAATGTCCTTAAGAACACCGATGATTGCGCGCTGTGCATCTCCGAAGGTGCGTTGGATTTGTTAGCAACTCCAGCCCCGTAGCTCCCCACCACAGAGTGTGTGAGTAAGGTATGATTTTGGTACCTTACTCACACACTCTGTGGTGGGGAGCTACGGGGCTGGAGTTGCTAACAAATCCAACGCACCTTCGGAGATGCACAGAGCGCAATCATCGGTGTTGTTAACTTTTCAGTAAGATAATTCTGAATTATAATTGAGACTATCTAATTAATTAAAGCAACAAACTAACCTCGGTAGATCTCTAATAACAATACAAAAGCTTGTTTATTTTCTCCATTTGACGGTACGATAGGGGTAAGACCGGATAACATTATAAAAAAAAAAAACATCCTTCCACCATGCTTCCACCCTGCGATAGGTTGGCTATTCAGGTTTCTGTATGCATGCGAAGCGCCCTCTAGTGTCCCATGAATGTGCTAATCTGCCTAAAAATCGATGAAGATTTGCTAAATTACAATCATTATTTAGGTAAACTTCCTGTAAATTTATAAAATGATTGATCATTTTGGTATTAGTTTGTAGGAGAAATAGAGTTCTACGGGAAAATTACAATTATTTTCTTTGGTCCGTTTTTTTTTTTTTCCTTTTTTTTTGTTTCCGTTTTTTTTTTGTTTCCGTTTTTTTTTTTTTTTTCTTCCCCTCTACGAAATGTCAAAGTTGGGGGTGCGGCCTATGCGGGGGTGCGGCCTTTACGCCGGCAAGTACGGTAGCCCTTAATATTCAAGTCATTCATAAAGTCAGGCGTAACTTTACGCACAGCTTTATGAAACACCCCCCTGGTCCTTGTACAATATCATATCACTGATCAATCTAGTGAGATAAATGTGAAAGGGTCCTAGTTACCTCTCCTATCTCAGGTACATAGGAGTCTGTGTCTTGAACAGTGACCAGCCACTCATCTCCAGCGGCTCGCTTCCTACCCAGGGCATCTGTGCAGCTATGAAGGGCCTTCAGGTGCAGACCCACAGTGGAGATTAGCCTGACTGGCTGGATCACACCCACCAACTACCGTATACACAAACCAGATGATAATATAGATTAAAGATGAGGCTTAGAATAGTTGGATACAAACCTGAAGTGCACTATTTAACTCAGTTCGAGTTACGTCTATCAGATGGTGACGTTAAAGGTTGGTCCCCACACGTAAATAGTCATATCACGTTTATTCTACGTACCGTAAATCTCCGTGTATACGGCGCACTTTTTTTCCGTCGGCAAAAATCAAAAGTCGGGGGTGCGCCGTATACACAGGTACAGGATATTTTGAGTCCTCAAAATGCCACTTTTTAGTGGTTTTCGAAAATCTCTGTGTCTCAACATGAATTACATAATGCAAATAAAGAATAGAATCTACTATTTGAAGTTAAACTACGTTCCTAATTTGAAGGGAAGAGAGTTTTTTTTTTTTTTTTTTTTCAGTCACAATAAATTATGCCCCTTCACAAAGCACTTTGCCGGCCGAAGCTCTCCCACGTCTTCAGCTCACTCACCTGTATCATGCAGCTCACTCACTCAAGCAGCTCACTCACTCACGAAAACTAGCCTGTCCAAATTTATGTTTGGACTCGCGAGGAAATTTTTTCTGTCATCTTTAGTTTTAAAAACAACATTGTTACTAGGTCTAACTTAGTTCACAAACACTTCAACTGTGCCTCGTAATAAAATGAAAGTATTTTCGAACACTGAAATGAGCCGATCTAATCTGGTTAACAAAAAAGCCAAAACAGCCCAAAAAGCTTTTGTGTGGCTTTTTTGGCTTTTTGTTAACCAGATCAGAACGGCTCTCATTTCAGTGTTCAAAATACTTTCATTTT
Source organism: Strongylocentrotus droebachiensis (assembly GCA_035222895.1). Classification (NCBI taxonomy): domain Eukaryota; kingdom Metazoa; phylum Echinodermata; class Echinoidea; order Camarodonta; family Strongylocentrotidae; genus Strongylocentrotus; species Strongylocentrotus droebachiensis. Next base: position 82,638 of record JAVYIG010004894.1, read on the forward strand.
ATTACGAGGCACAGTTGAAGTGCTTGTGAACTAAGTAAAACCTAGTAATATAGTTTTTTTTTTTAAACTAAAGATGACAGAATTTTTTTTCCCCAATTTTTTTTTTCCAGATTTTTTTTTTTTTGGTGTCTTCAAAATAGGGGTGCGCCTTATACACAGGTGCGCCTTATACACAGAGATTTACGGTATATTTGTTTATGTATTGGGGGCCCCATTAATCAAGCCTTGGCTTTTAGAGGCACCCTGACTTTTTACACTGTATCTATAATGTTCATTTTAAGTGGTTTGATAAAACGAATTGAATTAATTTGAATTGAATCGATTGATACACATCTGTAAAAATCCATATTACAGACACACACATTTAAACTAAGCCCTCTTATTGCTGGTTTTATATAACAATTATAAAAGAAGATACAACTTCACAATACTAAACATATTTTATGGTTCTCATTTTAGTTCCTATTCTGTTTTTAGTTTCTAAATCTGTGCTTTACATGTTGGATCATTCTAACACCATTCTGATCTGCATGCGATCTAAGGCCAAACATTCAGTAAAAGAAGTGCTGTTTTGGTATTTTTATCCCTGGGTTTAATGATCACTTTTGTCGAAAAGTATAAGTTGTTGCTAAAAATGAAAGGATGAGCGATATTTGCAAAAACTACAACAACATTACTCTCCCTTTTGACTACTCAGTCTTTCTGTCTTTATACACAAATGATAATGTTATGTGCAAACAGGCACACATGACTTTCTACTCTGAACAGCTGCTGGTTTGAGTGAATGTGCTGTACAACAATGGAAACAAAGAGGTGATCGGTCATTTACTGCCTGTGCATCTAGATTGTGGAATGATCTTTCCCAAATCCTTCGCTCTCGTCACGAGTTATCCACTTTCAGAACTCAACTAAAGACATACGTATTTCAGATTGCTTACGATTAGTCACTGCTTTTTTTGTCTTTCCAAGTTAGAATCATGTACAGACATTTTTGGTAGTTTTTCAGTCTCATCAGCGCCTTTGATTAGGCAACTAGATATTAGCAATTTATAAATTTCTGAATTGGTTTGGATTGGATATTAGTTAAAAGTCTCAACAGAGTATAGTACTTAGATGATTTGATCTCACCTCTTCATAAGCCCCTGGAAGATAGGCTCCTTCTTCTCTGACCAACCATTCCTCTTGCACTTCTCGTTTTCTAAAGAATAAACAAAAATAAAAGTTCCTTTTAAAAATCAATACAAGATTATCTAAAACACATGTATATATTGGACAGAAATACCAATTGTGATTTAAAATTCATGTTTATTTGTAAATTATGGTTCTAAACTGTTTACCATGTTTAAGAAGTAACATAGTTCATTCAGGGACGTGATAGAGAAGGACTTGAATCAAGCCATTCTCCTTTGACCCCATGCTCCAAGCCGCTGGAAAGTTATGCGCTAATCTGCAGCTGTTGACCAGGTGGTGAGATAAAAGAGCGCATGAAATTTTAGGATTTAGAATTCCTACATCAGAAAATGGTATCACAGCAACTGTTCGCTGTCCCTTCCAATGATTTCTCATCCATTGTTGAATGTGTAAAGAGTAGAACAAGCGAACAGAAACTTGTGTAATTTCATTCTTTTTTAAACTTGAAAAATACAAAAAACACGCGAAAACACGCATTAGCAAACTTAATGTTATTGAAGATTGTAAATCATGGATCAAATAACGGGACATTAAAGCATGCACAAATTAGCGCATCATCCTAAAATATTGAGTTTTTGACAGGATGTAATTTTTCTTTTACCAACTCTGGCACACAATTTAAAGGCAGGACGGAGTTCTAAATTTGAAAATTTGTTTGATGCACTATTCCCAATAAAATTCCCATATAAAGTTTTTAATTTACACTGTAATTTTGCCGGTAATTTAATATTTTGTAATAAATGTAAAACTGGTGCCTGGCTTCCGAAATTCCCCGCAGTGGAAGCGCGGTTCGGAGCATGGAACTTCAAAGCCAAGTGGAATGTTACACATCCCATTGTTACGCTTTAGAACTCAAGAATGCGTTTGAATAAATTATACAAGAGTTTCGCCTCCTGTTCTTCACCTCCCTGGTTCATTCAATCATTCTTAAACATAGTGTTACTCTATCCATCTATCTTCGCTTCTTCCATACACATTCATTTATTTGTTTATCCGTTAACTTATTTCTTCATTCTTCTGTCTTTCAATGTTTCTAATTCAATAATTCATCCACTTCTTCATTCATTCATTTAGGTGGTCGTCCATCCGTCCGTCCGCCCATCCATCAATCCATCCATCATTATGTCCATCCATCCCTCCCTCCCTCCCTCCATCTAGCCAGCCAGCCAGCCAACCAGCCATCCATCCATCCATCCATCCACAAACCCAACCACCCACCCACCCACCCACCCACCCACCCACCCATCCATTCATTACTACTTACACCCCTCTGCTGTCAATGAGTTCCCTCTTTGCTGTAAGGTGTAAGGCTTCACCACCGGTCAGAGTGACAGCATCAATGATCTTAACAATTTCCTGAAAATCAAAGAGAAGAACAAAATTAAGAAATACCCCCTCGTCTCTCAGAGAGTCTTTGGGTGATGCAAATATCAAATAATGACTTAACCATAATGGGAAAAAGACAGAGCATAACATAAAGACTGTTGGTCATATAACTGAAGGCTAATGCTGGTGATTGACACCACCTGTTATTGGGTAAACACCCAAATGGTGTCAAATTCCGCATGAGAGCCCACTTCTATCTTTCATTAAATGCCGTCTGTACTAGTGTGGACAGGAGGGATTAGACCACCCAGCGAGGTCACTGACAGGTGGATATCTCATCAACTCAGCTCTTAATTAACATAGGAAAAAGAGGATCATGGGGGACCAACAGGCACCGATAAGGCATCGTTTTCTATATAGAGGGAGCAAGTAGCTACAAGTAGTAGTGGGGCTTTAAATATTGTGATTTGTAATCTTACTGCCTCAGGAGTTGGCTTGTACGTGAGAGGGCCAGGGTACTGCCATTCATCACCAGCGACTCGTTTCAACCCTTCTGAGCTTGTATGGTCGATAGTAGCACGCAGGCGGATGGCTTGGTTTGCTTTCACTACTGGCAGTGGCTTGATGGCTGGCGAGAAAAATTACAAGAACAGTCTATGATTAAAAACAGAGGCTTGATGATTATTTTGAGGTTGGGATTTATTTATGATAGATTTGAAATGAAAGTCTACATGAATTCTATCCCTGTTTTACCTAAGTTTGCCTCAATACAGAGCATCATCAAAGTTTAGTCACAAGTCCCATATATGTATGTCATAAACCATGCATACCATGAGAAAGAAATGTTGAAACGTTACTTGGATAATTATAGTACACACAAAATGTAAAGTTATTTAATGTAACTGACAATGACAAGGTGTATGTATGCTGTTTCATCCGAAGTAAACTCAAATGAAATGATTCAACCCCAAGAATCATTGTTGCTATTATAGATCTGCTTCACAAATACCTTTATCAGTCATACTACTACTATTTAACCTATGCCCATTTGATTAAACTATTTGAATGGTTTCACATTGCTTTAATGTAAGAAATGAACATACAACCATACCTATGTCACCATCTTGGTAAAATTTATCTATTTAGTGTCAATGTACAATAAAATAAGAGGTATAAGCAGAACTCAAAAGAAACTTCATGCAGAAAGAAAATGTGCAAGTTAATGACAATTATTAAAGTACAATAATCAATCTGCAAGAATAATATCTTGATACTATCTAATGTACTTTTACTTGTATCCATTCACATGTATTTGCATATTATATTGTATTTCAAATCTTTCATTTGTTACATAAAAGGAATCTTTTTATTTTCTTTTGAATTTCTATTTTCTTATATTTTTGAAATTTATTTCATTAAAAAAAAAAATTATATTAATTTATTATTTTTTATATTTTTGTTTACTTCTCTTCTATGCATGTACTAAATCTTCTTCAATTTAAGCAACTACAATAAGAATTTAACAAAAAAAAAAATCCCATTTTACAATTCATTTAAGCTCTCACCCATGCAAAATTGGGCCTTAGCACCTAAACCTGCATGGTTAAACAGGAAAGGAGAGAAAACAATAAAGGGTACATTCATAGGGTTAGTCTAGAGTTAGGATAAGTGCACAAAAAATGTAACATGAAATGCAGGGGTTAGTCAAACGAGATGCGAATATTCCAAAACATGTGATACGTGTTTTATGTAAAATAAAAAACAACATGCAACAATACATGCAGTGAAACAGAACAGGGCGAGATATATTCATAAACAAAGCCATCTTTTGATCATCCATTAGTGATGTTGTATATATATTAATAATAATATAATAACTGGCATGGCTGTCACAGTTGAAATGTGTAGCAAAATGTTTGATTGTTCAATACTAGGATAATCAGTTTCTTTCTCATTAGACCTTCACTTTATTTTTTGAAACATACTATTGTCCTCCCCAGCACAATCCTTCTCATTCAAACTATTTCAAGTATACATGTATACATTAATTTGATGCATATTATCTAAGCCATTTAATCGTGTCTATTGTTTTTGACTTCCATAGTTCAGATGACAAATTTGTGTAGCTAAAAATCACAGTGAACTTTGTTATTTAGGTGTCAAAGAGAGTTCATGCTCGCAGACTACTTGCAGCAGGTTAGTCCATCAAACAAATACCTAATGCACATCATCATATAGGATATAAACAAGGTTACAAAATGTATTACTCATACATGAAGCCCCACAAAATGCATGTGCAGTATTAGAAAATTAAATGCAGTTAGTTTCCAAAAGAAGACTCAACTTGTATGCATATTGATACAAGCGTGCAAGAACTTCCCCGACAGGAATACCAGACACGGCATCATGGCATGTACAATGTGAATGTGGGAAGGGGTTGCACACCACATACTGCTACAATGCTATATTTATCTGACAGTGGCAATATGCCATTTTTACCTGTACGCAGACCAACAGTTAGCAGAGACTCAGCTCCCATCAATACTTCACCAGGGTAGAGAGGGAAGGGTTCCTAAAGATGAGATTAAAATGAATATATATGATAATGATCAGCTTCAAATTGTTTACTAAACTTTACTAAATACTTTACACCGTGTATGAACAGCTCGTGAATTCTGTATTTATTTTTGTTATCTCTAAGTATGCTATTGTTAACAATTAAGACGTTTAAAAAATAAATACATGCTTAATATTTAACTGATTTGAAGAAGAACTATTAATTTTTCAAACCTTTTCTTACCACAACCCCCCCCCCCCCCCCCACCTTGTGCCGCCACACTGCTCCCCTTTCTCCTTTTCCTAAACTCTCCCTCCCTCTGTCTGTCTCCCCCTCTCTCCCCAATTCGCCAATCTCTCCACTCCCTCTTTCGCTCTCCCTCTCCCCTCCCTCTTTCCTTCCTCTCGTCTTCCTCTCGCCCTCCCTCTCGGTCTCCCCTCCCTCTTTCTCTCCCTCTATATTTTCCCTCTCCCAGTCTTTCCCTCTCTCTCCTTCTCTCCCCCTTCTACTTCCCCTTTTCCCACTCCCTCCCTACCCCCCTCCTTCTCTCCGTCCGTACCCCGGGGGGGGTACTCACGTATATTGGGTATACGGGGATGTGCCGCTCGGAAGGGTGACTTTTTCAGGAAAGATCCTTAGACATGGGTCCCCTTTTCATTAAAAAAATCCTTAGACATGGGTCCCTTTTTTCATTTATTCCTTTCCCCTCTTTTCTCCCTCATTTTCTCCTGGATTTTGGGATTTGCTCCTACATTGAAAATGCATAAATCTCTCCCATCTCTAAATAAATGGACCCTTCGAATTCGGTGATTGCATTTCCAGTGTACGAGGTGTACGCACTAAAGTCAATGGGTGTACGTACGTAGCTCGTAAACTCAACTAGATCCCGGGGTACCACATATATCAGGACCCCATGGGCTCTATACCGGGTACTCATATGGCATAATGCGCGCTAGGTATGGTATCCGCCGGTATAGGGGTCGTACCCCCGGAAACTTGTAGCGCTTCGCACGCTGAAGATCGGCAGCTATACCCTGCGTACCGTACCCTCTGCCCAGCAGCCGGGCAGCAGCGGGGCTCAAGCAGGGAGCTATATAGCCAATGCTTGAGAGCTCGTGTACGGGTACGTTAACAGGAAAAGTCCTTCAATTAAAACAGATGCTAGAGGTGCTAGCACAGTATTATTATGTTGCATGGTGTTTTCATCTGTATGTGTGTAAACTACTTGTAAACTACATGTAGTATGGTACAGTTTACTAATAAAGAACTTTATCGAGAAACTGCAAAATTATTGGCCATTGTATTATTACACACATAGGTGCATTACTATCCTGGCTGTGTATTAAAAGCTGTGCTAGTAGTATTGAATCTCAACATTTCAAACACCACTGTGTAAAACTCAACCAATTTCACTAAAAATCGATACTTTAGTGACAATCGATAAGATCTAAATAGCAGTAATATACATTTTTTTTAACTTTCCGATGTTAGAAAGAATAATTTAAAAAATCAAATTGTGAGTCCACTGTCGAACTTGCCGATCAGCCGCATCGGCATGATTGTGTGCATCTCTGTGTTATGAGTGTATTGACTATTCATGTATTTAAATGCTGCCTATTAACGCGTAGTGCAGTGCTAGAGGTCAATATGCATTAGCGTTGACTCTCCATATGCTTTGCTGGAGTGTATTATTACAGCTTAAAAAATGTAATATTTGAAGTTTGAAATCCTTAGACATGGGTCCATTTTTGACAAAAAATCCTTAGACATGGGTACCTATTTCAGCAAAAGGACCCTTGGATGTGGGTATGGGTTCGGAGGTCTCAGCCGCACACCCCCGTCCGACTATAATCTGAGTACCCCCCCCCGGGGTCCGTACCTCCCTCCCTCCTTGCTTCCTCCCTCTTCTGATACATACCTGATGAAACCTGACATCTCTGTGTCCATGCTGCAGTTCACAAGGTTCTCCAGCTTTGTAATTCCTACATTTGGGAAGTCAACAAGAAAAAAACAGAAAAGGAGGATGGTAAATTTATTATATACAGTAGTTAGATAAGACATTGTTTGAGTTATACAGATCAGTGTTGAGTCTCACTCAACAACACAATTATTCAAAGGGACATGAATCTAAAAAAAGAAAACACTGGCGCAAATCAAATATTCATAGTTCCTATCTCATTGCAAAGGTGATGGTGATGTATAGACTTTAAAAGACTTTTATTTCCTTTTCATAGAACAATGAATAGAGCTTGTAATTACCTTTACCCCTACTATGAGGAACAGTTAAGTTGATATCCACTTTGGCTCAAGTGTATTAATCCTTTGACTACCGGGTATTTAATTATAAGACTTTAAAGGTGATGTACAGTGTGTATATAAGACTTTAAAGATAAAGACCAGTTATGGTCATGCGATTGCATTGTGAGAGAAACGTTGTGGAATCGATCAGAAAAGGTTGATCATCTAGCATATAAGTATTGGTGTGTACTGCAAGGTTCTGGAATCATCAAAATGATAAGAAATTTGGCCCAGTCTTCGTAAAGTTACAAGCACTGTACACATGGGACTACGCACACGTGCGCGACACGTGCGTTTATCTCTCACACACCAATAGATAAACTAATTTACCAAATATACCAATTAGTAGGCGGTTTCCCTGCAAAATTTTTATCATCATGTTTTAGTCAAAACATACTCTTTCACATGATTGGTAATAAGAGCTTCCATTTCATTTTTTGAAATTGGGGCATTTCCAATACTGGCCTTTACCTTTAAATGACTTTTATTTCCTTTTCATAGAACAATGAATATAGAGCTTGTAATTACCTTTACCCCTACTATGAGGAGCAGATGAATTGATATCCACTTTGGGTCAAGTGTATTAACCTTTTGACTATTAAATTATCTTATAATGTATGTAGGCTTAAAATGGGGGTCGTCACCGGTTCCAGTAGGTATGCAACAGGTTAAATAATAAAACACATGTATGATGTACCTTCTCATTGCCATATAAAATCGATACAATGATGTTGGCATTAAAATTGACCTTGTGGTGATGGTGACATTGAATCACTTCCTGTCTTCCTATTAGAGTTTACAGACCACAAGTTTGACTGAGAGTGACATCACTGATCTGCATAGGGTACTAGTACTAGCCTTATTTTGAAAAATATTAGGCTTACTACAGGCCTTCATAATTTTCAATGTTTTCAAACATGGTCTCTGCAATTTGATTCTAGGAAAAATAACCACATATACATGTACATACCATTTTCTCACGATTGTGCCAGGAGTGTCAATTTTTGACAGACATGGCGCATTACAATGTAGTCCGTAAGTCCTATCCGTAATTCAACTTGACTTGCAAAGTGTCACACAATTTATATACTGGTGTATATATATATATATATATTATATGTATATACATTATGTAATTATTATTAATTTTTTTTACAATGTACTTAGTCATACATACATGTATTTAAAAGGATAATGGGATCACCTGTGAAACAATACATTACACTTCAAACCTGGTATATTAGCCTAATTAAAGTCAATGATAAACCGTACATGTACTTCTCAATACCAAAAGATGCTGGAACTTGGAAGTGCACATGTACCTTTACAAAGTAAATATTTGAACGCCCTTCGGTTGATCAAACATTGCATACATAGTGAGCAAGAATTTATACACAGAGCATCTAAAACAATATCATGGCAATATACAGGTTAGCACAAGCCTAGAGCCTCAAAAATTTGATGGCAAAATTTCACTTAAATCGTATAATGATGTGAAAAAAGATGTCATTTAACACGTACACACTTCTGCAAGAATGTTCAAAACAAATGTGTTATCAGACGAAAATTGATGAAAGAATACAAACTGAGGTTTTCTGCCTACAATGTCAGAAAACCTAAATATAGTGTTCTTTCATTAATATTTTGATGTAAACTTTGGGGTGGAGCCCTCTGTCAAGGGTTTAGATAAATTAAAAGATGATTGAAGGACACTTACTTGATAGGGTCTTTGATGACGCAGTAGTGACCGGGTGGTATGATGATGCAGGGTAAAGGTCCAGCGACATTCCTCTGATGGGTCAAGAGCATAAGCCTCTTAGGACCAAGCTCCAAGTGGGTGATGTTTGTCGTCTAAGGGAGAGAACGAACATTGAAAACTCAGAATCTGAAGTAAAAATGTAAGCTGTTACGATTAGCATCATTCTCTTTCGACAGATTAGTCACCAGTACATTGTGTACTTTCATCGTAGTAAAGAATTAAAACCAGCGTTTTTCTCTTTTTCTCAATCTTTTCTTGCAAGTCACTCTCTTCTCTTCCTTTCCTATTCATTTGCTTACTTAAAAAGAACCCATATAATAATAATAATAATAATAATAATAGCCTAATAGTCCACTCCAAATTTTATTAAACCGAAACGGAAATTCTTTTTTGCCCAATTGATCGTGAGCCCGGCAGCCACTGAGCAGCGCCAGATCGACGTTGCTCTATCCCTTATTGTTGAACGCCAAACAAGGTAGCAACAACTCCCATCTTTTAACGTCTTTTGGTATGACGCGGCCGGGGTTCGAACCCATGACCTCCCGGTTGTGAAGTGGACGCTTTACTGACTGAGCCAACGCTCCTGTTTCCTAATCATATGCATGCAGTATTTGACTTTATATTTTATGTGCATGCAAATATACTGTATTGGAAATAAAGTTACCACTGTCACATTAATGGGGATGAAAAAGAATGTTTGAAAAGATGATGCATATACACTGTACATGTAGAAAATCAATAAAAAATAAAATCAAAAAAATAAATATCTAACCCAACAAGGAATACGATTCTTAATGGGCCAAGCCAATCTGCTTTTATTCTCTAAATTGGCAATACTGATATTTTTGTATTATTCTTCCGATGGGTTTGGATCTTAAGCTTGTAAAAAGGACCGCACGTAGGGAGTTTTCTAAATTCAAAACAGTTTTTTTATGTGTACACTGTGCATGTGTATTTGCATTGCAGGAGGAACTAACATCGCAAACTCTCCTAATTCAGAGGTCAGCGGCTTTAAATGTAAATCACAAATTAGCTCATTATCATCAGGAACACGTCAAACTAAGGCTAAAGAGTAAGGTAAGCAAATCGCTATCACTCCATTAAAAACAGTAAGGGCGCTGGTCCGAGAATGAGGATCATCTGCATGATATCCTTGTAAACGTGGACAAATTGTGTCCTAGAAAATAAGGATTGTCCGCGAAAAAAAATTGTGGACGTTTTTTTCTTTCTTCTCTGCAGGTTTTCGGGTTCCCGATCCGCACGCTGCCAATGAGAAAAAACAGAATTTGCGTTATGAAATACCCCCAGTTCATTGTCTACAAATATGGGTTGTCCGTCTTCCCCAAGGATTTATCGCTCATAACGTGAAAGTCCCTGTAGTACAAAATCAATGTGATATGCATCAAGGAAATCATTGTGGAATCTGTTTTTTTGCATCGCTAACGCACAGATCGGAAATAAGAATGTCTGCAAAAAATGCACTGCAGACAATCCTTATTTTTTGCGTTTACAAAGACTACCCTCGTTTATGCGGCCGATCCTTATTCTCAGACCAGCGCCCCTACTGCTAAAGTAAAGGCAGGTGCGATTATATTTTATAAACCCTTTTTTTTTACATCAATTTTCATGCGCATGCAGGGATATACTATAGACTATCTAGGTGCCAATTAAGGCTAGATGATATCAATATCATCTTTCATATTATTACCAAGGTCAACTTAAGCCCTGAAGGCTATCCTCACTTATCATCCCCATCATCATTTCCGGACTGCACTCAACACAGAACTTCATCAGAGTCAGACACTCACACTGTCACACTCCCACTGCCAGCTGCCCTGCACAATGCACTGCTAGTCAGTGCGATTAACTGTGCAGTGCAGCATGCCGTGAGTGAGGAAGTGACAAATAATTAAATATTGACGTCTCATCATGCTCATCCTTTTTGTGTATGACCGAAATTCATTTAACAAACGATACTTACAACATCTAAAATATGAACGAACTCGGTCGGACCTATTCCTATTAGGGAACTCATGATGACACGCCTTGTTTTAGCTCCTTTTAATAACAAAATCAGCTGAAGAAACTTCGGTGTTGCCTGGAGAGCTTACTGTTGTTATTTTGCATGTATGGAATCCTTGAAGAGCGAACGAAAAAGGAGGCGTGGTCGGTCAGCGATGCGATATGCGTATTTTTGCCCCAAAACTCTTTTTTCTTTTAATGAACAGACGTAGATCATTTTCATCCTGTTAATCACTACTGTCTAATAACAATCCTATTTTCGAATTCCACGCAATCATACATTTTCAATAGTGTTGTAAGTCCATTTATTTATTCTATTTTCTTATATTATTACACTATGTAAAAACGATTCATATCCGTGTTTCCATATGAATATGTCATTGTAAATTTGCTACTGTGTATTATCTATTTGTGTAAATTATTTCCTATTGTATATTGTTCATATGCTTTCTGTAATGCCAAAAACTGAATTTCCAAATGGACCAATAAAATTAATCAGAATCTCTGTCTTGAATATTTCTTCCAAGGTCTGCTTTAGAGAGTATCAAAAAACTATATATACCATTTTATTTCTTGTAAAACCACAAGTGAATAAATGCAAACATGAAGTGAGGGACAGCATTCATTTGTGTGAGTTTCTGAATCCCTTCATCAATTACCCTCTATTTTCAAAGACTGTCCCCCTTACTTAGTCTTTTGTTGTCTGCCCCACTTCCCCTGCTTCTCACTTTCATTCTATCATACTGACACCAATCTCTTTATCTCCCTCCCTTCCTCTCGATCTCTCAAGCAATTTTCTCAATCCTTTCTTTCCCGACCCCTGTAACCCCCTTTCTCTCTCTCTAAGTACTTCTACCCATCGAGTACATAGAAATAACAAAACTGTTCAAATAATTGTAATGAAATCAATGAAGGGTATATACATTTAATACATAAATACAGCTTTAGTTTTAAAGAAAACAAATCATGAAGATTAAACAGCTCCATTTTACATCTTAACTCTCTTTAGGGTATTGACATTTCATGAACAAAATCAAAATATTTCATGGGGCCACACATTAGTCGAAGAGCAAAATAGTCAATTCAACTTCTATAAGTTGGTGTTTCTACTGAATCAAGAAAAAAAAAAAAAAAAGTTATACTCGGATGAAATGATGACGTTATGGTTAATGTACATGTAATTCATACGGCAAACATAAGAAAGTTTGCAGAGGAATCCAAAGCATATTTGTATGGAACTAGAAGGGCATTCATTCTGTGAAAGTACAGAGTTAACCACCTTCTGGCTCAAAAAAAAAATTATATTCTGCTTGGAGTCAGAAGGCAGTTCACTCTGTAAAAGCAGGTCTGCACTACTTGTAGCTTCTTGTGCCCTCTATATAGCAAACAATGCCTAAGCAGTACCCGTTGGTCCCCTTTTTTCTTATGTTCATTGAGAGCTGATTTGATGAGATAACCACCTGTCGGTGACCACACAGGGAGGTCTAATCCCTCCTGGCCAAACTGGAGCAGATAGGCTTTAAATTAAATATCTGGCTTAAAATCGATGACATGCAATTATGCATTTGTACTCCCTCGACATATGCCCTTATGCCAGGGACACAACAATATCGTCTGTTTGGAGCCAGCAGGGTGTTAACTTATGTGTTTTTAACAAAACGTTCAAACACTTCTGGCTTCAATCAGGCGATGTTTTCTTCTCATGCATTGACTATTGCTTTGTGAATGTATAAATAAACACAATAATCAGAAGTTCCACTAATCTAGACTAATTTTGTTGCGAAAGTTTGCAGTATATATTTTTTCAAATTTCATATAATTTCTGATTAAGATATTCGACTAATTTTATACATATGGATTTCACCCTTTTTCATTCAAAGAAGATATAAAGTAGAGTAATGAATAATAATCAGAAAAATGTTAGGGCATACTACAATGTATTTAGCTTTTGAAAAAGTTTTCTGTAATCTCCTTTTTAAAATTCCAAGAGAGATTGAATGCATAATCAAAAACTGCTCTCAAGACTATCATGAAGTCAATATGATACTCAGTACCTCTAATATTTCTTCATTCTATTTCACTTCCTGCTTTAATATAAGATACAGGGTGAATCATAAAAATGTCTTGATATGCACCTCCTTGAAATTGAACAAAATCTATCTGCCCCTCCTATCCCATCTCGTAAGATATGAAAGAGATGCAGGGTTACCTCAACGAGCCAATAAAATTCATTCAATAAACACATTTGACATTTTCTCTATAGAAATATGTACATCTGGCAAAAGAGATACATAAATGATTAAATAATGCATTTAATCCTTTGATGATAGAATATACAAATGATTAAACTTTTATTGGCATTCTTTTTTTTTTCTTCTAAAGCTAATATGCAATATTCATGTTAAATGTTTGCTATAAACCTTCATGATTTCACACAAATGAAAGATGGAGATACAGTATATTGAAATATGGTGAAGAAAAAAAATGGAGCTTCAAATTAAAATGGTGAAATGGTGAAATTAAGGTGAGCCCCAAAACTAAAACCTAAAAAAAAAAACTTACAAAAGATCCTCGCAAAATGGTATAGACATTAAGATTACATACTCCTATTATAATCATGTTTTGTTTTTTCCCTTTTTCAAGAGCAAAACACCATCATGATATTTAGATTTTTAGATAAGAAAGCTATGCATGTTATCACAATAGTAAAACAATTTTTCACATTCTGCAATGTCTAGACTTGGATTTAGACCGTCAAAACATTTTCAAAAGAACAAAGAGTATTGCTTACATATATAATCATGAATCGTCAACTTCCAAAAAGCACTCATATCTTTACATATATTTGACAGACAAGACGAATCAAGGAAAGTGCGACGTTAAATCAGTGATAGAATTGGTGAGATATATTAATATGGATAATTCTAGGTCTTTCTTCCTTCTAATACCCCCCCCCCCCCCCCCCTCCGAGAAAAAAAACCCACAAAACTATGTTTCTAACACAAACAACCACTCCCTGATTTCCATACATGTCGTCCATTCTTAGCAAAAGTTAGGAAATCACTCAAGGAAAAATCAGAAATGCACTTTTATGTTGCATAATTTGTACACATACGTTTTCAGAAAAAGAGAGGAATCTAGGGTCTAAATCATTCATTCGAAGGTTGGCAGCTACATCTATGTTTGACAACCAAGTTACATGTAGTTGTCATATAGGGGAGGGGGATAGAATGGTCATCCTGAAAACCTTTTAAACAAGGCAAGGGAACCGACATTCAATAAACACATTGGTGATTGGTACCTGATCTTCTAGAAATAGTAGTCAAAGAAAAACCGAGTCAATATTTTCAATACACTTGTCAAGATTAGAGAGTGAAAGATTTGTATTTCAAATTTGAAAAATTGATAAACAGATTAATTTATAATTTGAGGTGACATTCTAGACATGGCAAAAACTAAACTTTGAGATTTTGTTTCGGATGGTGGATTTGCCTTACAAGTTTCATTTTTTAATTTCCAGATGAAGCAACATCAAATAATGCCCATAACTAATAGAAATTACACACAGTTTTAAAGGGCCCATACACAAATTGACATCCATGGCCAAGTTGCAGACATACATGTACATGTTTACACATGTAATTATTGCCTCGGACAAGATGATATATTTCAACAGATTGACTCGCAAGTCCTGATAAACCCATTAGCTGACCACAACTCATGTGATGTCAAAGGAAGATTACAATCCATTTGTCTTCATAAATGTTTTTTTTTAAATATAAGTAATGTACATAATAAAAGGATACATGTATAACATAAAGCATTTCTAACACGTTTCCAAATTAATAGAATATGGGCCGTAGAATAAAGTGATCTTCTGGCAGACAAGCAATCAAACCCCATTTTGTCATGTAAGAAAAAAAACAAGTATGTGACTATAAATAATTGGAAAATATTGTAAATGCTGACAAATTTTAAAATGCTACACAAGTTTTGTAACACAACGGAACAAGAGCTTATCAATTGTACAAGTGCTTTCCATTCCTGCATATCGTAAATTTTGTCTATGTATGTGTAGGCGGCCTATTCAGTATAAAGATCAATATCCCATTCTATGTTGCACTATTGGTCTCAAATTGCCTGATTGAATTTATTTTGCCCCCTTATGGCAAATAAAAGTAAATTAGATAACACGTCCTAAGTAAGTTTTGTATAGAAAATGTAATGTATGTTTCATTTCTGCACATTGTAAAACTGGTACATGTATACGCAAGTAGACTTAGTATTATGAAATTATTTTGCTTGTTGGATGAGAATCACAATTTTGGTCTTGAATAAAAAGCTAGTAGTCACTTTGCCACACGGCAGTCAATAGAAGTCAATTAAAAAGCAAATACTATTTCCATTCATAATCTAATTTTTCCTTTGAATTTACACTCCATAGTATACATATAACACACAACTTTGCCTGATTTTTACACATTCTCTGCAGCTGCCAACTTGTGAACCTCTCTCTCTCTCTCTCCAGCCCATTCTCTGTAGTGCTTGCCCTGTCTGGCGCCCTCTGGTGTCCTTCTCCAAACATTGACATCCTAAACAAGTTTGCAGACTTCATCATAACTGGTTGACGTTGCAAAACTAGACTGAATTTGTTAAAATCTCAAATGATAAAAGCCGAAGTTCACTTATATAAGGTGACATCATAGCCTTGGCAGACAGAGTCAAGTCATACTTTGTTGCTTCTAAAGCTCTTCCCTTCGCATTGAGCTCGGGATAGCAGCAACTTTTATTTCAAGAAAAAAAAAGTCCAACAATATAAAAACAGTCAAGCAGGGGTGTCATTTTGTTCTTGCAAGACACCTGTTTTATACTGTTAAATGTCTATATATTTATATGTAAAAAATGACCTTTTTTGGTCAATGTATTTTAAAGTTTTTCCCCACCAGCGAAATGACTTTTTTCACCAGGGGGACTTTAAAAAAAAGTCACATATTTCATGTGAAATAACATTTTTTTTAATGCATTCCACGATGCTTCTGTTTTTGTTTTTTTGGCCTGTAGGGAGCGTCCCTGTGCCTTTACTTCTTGTCAAGTCCTTTCGATTCTGGGAGATGATCGTAGCGGCAGCGCTCGGCGTACCAGCACCCAGTGGTCCTCCAGAAGTAACACTCGTTCCCGTTCACCGGTCCAGACATCTTGAATCTTAAATGATTGACAGAAAAATTAGGAGAAAATAGGGAGAGTGTGAAAGATCCTCATGTATACTCTTCAAGAAACAACTTGTTAAAGGTAAAGATCAGTTTTGGAAACGCCCCTCTCAAAAAATGAAATGGAAGCTCTTATTACCAATCATGGGAAGGAATATGTTTTGACTAATATGTGATGATACAAATTTTGCAGAGAAACCACCTACTAATTGATATATTTGGTAAATTATTATATCTATTTGGACCTGATAGATATCATGCACGTGTCACGTGTCGCGTAGTCCCATATACATCTTTCTGTATACAATGCTCATGTAACTTTACCAAGACTGGGCCAAATTTTCTTATCATTGCGATGATTACAGAACCTTGCAGTACACACCAATACTTGTATGCTAGATGATCAACCTTTTTTGATCGATTCCACAACGTTTCTTTCATAATGCAATCGCATGTCCAGAACTGGTCTATACCTTTAAGTTGGCCTTTCCATCAAAACATTCTCCAGATAAATCATGAAATATTTAGGAGGGAGGCAGCAATCAAAATGAACAAAGCTCCTGTCAAGAGCCAGAAGGGCACCACCTTTTATCCACAATGATGCGTAAGAAAATCTTTCTGGCTGAGCCAAGAAAATCTTTCTGGCTGAGCCAAGAAAATCTTTCTGGCTGAGCCGAGAAAATAACACACAAGCCAAGATTTTTTAGAACACAATTTTTACGGGAACATAATAATTCTACCAGTGCATACAAATTGTTAACTTAAAAGACGGTCTGTCAGAATTTTTTTTTTCGTTTACTTTAAAAAAATATTTAAAAACTCCCTTTTTTGGCTGATATTTCTCAGTTTTGAATGCTTTAATACATTTTTTTTTAAACAGTAAAAAACAAAGTGCTATTTACGCAGGATCTAGTTGCTGCTGCTGCTGCTGCTGCTGCTGCTGCTGCTGCTGCTGATTCTTGGGTTTCTTAAGATTGTTGTTGTTGTGTTTGCTTGTGGAGGTCTGGGTCGGGGGCTTTCTCAGAATCAGGTTCTTGTAGCGCTGGTCGACGTACTCCTGATGGTCATTGGCTTGAGCGTTTTGTTGCTCTATAGGGTTGTCTGGGAATTTAATCAGCAGGTGTTTACCGTGCAGCTCCCGACCCTGGAAGATTAAGAGATACAGAAGTAGTGGTTACCACTTTAATCAGTAATGCAACATCTTAAGATATCGTGTAGTCCCATATACATATTTCTGTGTACAGTGCTCGTAACTTTACCAAATTTCTTATCATTTAGATGATTCCAGAACCTTGCAGTACACACCCATACTTATATGCTAGATGATCAACCTTTTCTGATCTATTCCACAATGCAATCGCATGATCAGAACTGGTCTATACCTTTAAAGCCCATCAAGGTGTTGGGAGCCCCCAAAATTTGATGGCAAAATTTCACTTAAATTGTGTCATAATGTAAAGGAGGATGACATTCAAGACATTTTTCTACAAGGATTTTAAAAACAAATGTATTTGAAGTTGAAATATTGATGAAAGAATACAACATTTTGGTTTTCTGCATACAACAAAAAAAACAAATTATGTACTCTTTTCCTCATTAAAAAAATAAAAACGATAATATATATATAGAGTAAGATTAAGTGTGCTTAAAGAAAAACAGAAACTACTAAAAACTTGCTAAAAACTTGTAAGGCATAGTCCCCAAAGTATAAACAATACAAAAAATTCAAATACATTACAGAACAAAGAAAAATCAACTAGATCTAGATCTAGCTACATTGGTCCTTCTTCTAATCAATGAGTGTATCTTTCTAGCTATAGACTATTGTGGCATACCTGTAGTTTGTCCATAGCTTTGCTGGCCATTCTAGGGTCCTTGTAATTCACAAAGGCACAAAACTTTTCTGCCATGCGTCTCATGCTCGAGACTTCACCATATCTGTGAACATAAATAAAGGAAACACAGGTAAGAATTGATGTTGCTTTTCTTCATGCCTTTAAAATCATGTAACATGCATGTTGTTTGAATGCTAACAAATATTTACATCACATCTAACAAATCAAAGTGGCACATCTTTGATTCTTTTCAACAAAAGAAAGTGCCATTCAAGACATGATTTCCTGACTTTCTTCAGCATTTTATTTCCACATTGTGCAATGAATACTGAGCTATTTATTCTGAAATTTCTCCAAAGTAATGTAATACTCACAGCCTGGTCTCCTAGAGAGAGACCTAGGGATGTTTCACAAAGACTAATGGGGCTTTGCAAGAAAGTTGCAATCAATTGCAAATCCCCGAAATCAAGTTAAAGTCTTGCGTTAAATTGCGAATTTGTAATTGATCGCAACTCAACTTTCTTGCAACGCCCCATTAGTAAGGGAGAGAGGAGACTAGTGGGGTGTTGCAAGAAAGTCGAGTTGCAATTGATTGCAATCAATCGCAAGTTTCTTGCATCGCCCTATAAGATCAACTTAAGTTGGACTTGAGCTATGGCAGGCTGTTCATGCCACTAGCTCCTCTTACCATTCCTGGCATTGCTTTCTCAAGGGACATACAAACCGTGGTCACATATCAACAGAATTTACATTTTTTGATAGTCAATTATTGAAGGAAAAAATATGTAAAGATTATAATTTCTGAGATTTTTCCCTCTATTTTTACATCTGGTTCAAGACTTTTTAAGGGCATAAATCGCATACCGTAGTTTAAGTCCAAGTATTAAATATAACTCCAGCTTACAATGGAAGTTTTAAAAAATCTTCCAACAATGAACTATCCCAAATGTAAATTCTGCAGATTTGTGATGTCCCTTGAGAGACCAATGGTGAGAGCAACCAGTGGCATGAATGGCCTGCCAAGGTAAAAGTCTAACTAAAGTTGATCTTAGTGTTTGTGAAACACCCCCAGGTCAATCAAATTTAAATCTATATGTGTTCTAAAGTAAGCAACAATAGAATATAATGATATGGGAAAGAAACAAATATTTGCAAAATACAGGTGCAATGTCTTGTTTGAAGTCACTTTGTTAAAATAGTATTAGCCTGCAGTTTGCAAAATATATTGTATACTCACGGTTTAAAAAGGTCCTTTAATTCCTTTTCGGTAACTGTGGGCTGTAGATTACCTATCCACAAGGACTTCAAGTTTTCAGGATTGCTGTAGCTGAAGTTTGAAGAAAAACAATGGACAAACTGGTGAACCAAGATCCTACACGGAATAAATCCATGCTAGAGTCATATTCTCAAGAATTACAATTAAGGAACGGTTCTAGCACAACATTTTGGAAAGGAGAAAATTGAATTTCATGGTATGAACTAACTTGTTACTCTTCTGGAAATTGGTTTGCAATGGTAAAAATTCATCACCATCATCTATCTTATATAAATGTTTTTTTTGACATACTAGACAAAATTCATGTTCTAGGGATACTCATTCATAAGGTGCTCGCTTCATTCAAAATTTTACTTTCCAAACATACTCATGTTTTTGCTCTAAGAAATTTTAAAGGGAAAGCTTTTATTAAATAACCTGATAGTCAGAAGGAATACCTATTGAAACTTTGAAAGTGAATGAAGATGCAAGACAGAGAGACTTGACTCTGTGCTGGTCACCATTCTCGCTGAAGATGCCTTAAAGTCATTGTTTAACAATGTTTCTAGTTCTAACAAATCTAAGATGTATGGCCCTGCGAGTTATCAGTGTCTGTGATATGGTGTAATATTGAAGCCCTAACAAAAATTGTGCTTCAAAATGATATGCTTCAAAAAAAGTAAAAATCTGTGAGCGACCGGTTTTACCATACTCATTTTCCTCTTAGATAGTAGTGTTATCAAAATTGTTAGCAAAACGAAAAATGAAATTTCAATTTCCAATCATAAATATCTTGATAATCAGATAGGCAATCAGCTTGTAAAAGTCATGGGATTCCTGACTGACCTAAAGGTTTATAAATATGATTGCAGCATGAGCTAAATCCAGGATTTTGTTTCAGAATCTGAGATAACGTTACTGAGTCACTTTAATTGTACAGTGAATATTTTTTAATTCAAAGAAGCACTTACTCTAGCTTGCTCTCTTGAATGGTTTGGGTTATGTAATCCTCTTCGTCAGAGACGTAAACTTCTTCCATTTCCCCGTTGACACCCGGTAGGTCCCCTTGTGCTAGCAGGTTTTCTAGAGCGGCTGGAACCGTATCAAACTGCAAGATAGCTGCTTCGCTTTGTTGTGCACCGAATCCCATTTCCTGTAAGTCAAGGGAAACAAGGGAAGATATTCAAGTACATCATTTCAAGAGAGCCATCGTACAATATAGAAACGTAATTATCAAGACTTTCTCAGACACCCCTATCAATACAGGCAATACATTCATCAAGATTTTGGAAAGGCTGTTGGGCCTTTTATCTTCTTATAGTTGTTTTATCAGTTTTCCTTTGTAACCTCTTCCCTAGCCTAGTGATTGGTCACCACAAGCCGATAGATCCTGACTGTTCTTAGCTCTTGGACTGCTTAATGCAAGGGTCACTCTGTGGCCTGGACCCACCCTCCTCAGAGGTCGCCAAATATCGACGTCGACTCGACGGCTAAGCCTGACCCTGACCTATTTGTTGTTGTAGTGAAGTCCTAACATTCGTTTTTCTTCATTGGGTGAAGCTTTACTATACAAATTGATGAAATGTGTGAAGCTTTGACGAGTAATTTGTTTTTTCTGGTGATGTGACATCGAATCCAATCGGTCGCCTTGTTTGTTCAGGTGATGTGACATCGAAGCCACTACCGGTCGCGTCGAAAATATGTCGAAATCATGTCGAAATCGTGCGTTTCAAAACAACTATTTAATTTTTATTCCGGTCACTCATGCACTCGCAGAGTGATCGTCCTGAGGTCACCGAACTTTTCTCCAGCGAAACTGATTTCGAGATTTCACGAGATCGTTTTCGAGTAGTCTACTAGTCTCCTACACATAACTAGTTGCGTGAGTATTCGCAGTATACGTGCCTGAAACGTATCTTTGAATTGAAACCTGGTTGACTTGGTACTTATTGAGCAGTATGGAATTACTATCATGACTATAGACCATTGCAGTCATGGTCTACTATTATAAGTAAACATTGGTGGAGCTTGATTTCAAAACGTGAAGCTTGAAATATGTAATGGCCAATATGGTGAAACAGTGGTGAAGCTTGAACTATGCAAATGGCCAGTATGGTGAAACAGTGGTGAAGCTTCAGACCGGCCGAAAACTTACAAAAGTGAAGCCTCGATGGAAAACTGACACAAGTGAAGCCTCACCTATGTAAAACTGACAAAAGTGAAGCATCACCTATGCAAATAATTCAAAGGGTGAAGCCTGGACTAACACATTTGCTGATAAGAGTGATGCTTTGCCTTTGTTTTTTGTAAAGCACATGAAGTGATGGTGAAACCCTGAGGTTACAAATAATTGGCTCAGGTGAAGAAAGGTGATGACCTGAGGAGGGTGGGTCCAGGCCACAGAGTGACCCTTGCATAAAGGCATCGTTTAATAATGTTAAATCTGAGATGCACGGCCCTACGTGTTATTACCGTCTGTGGTTTTACCATACTCGTTTGCCCCAATAGACTGTAGTGTTATGAAAACCATTAGGAAAACACAAAATTTGGTTTCGATTTCCAATCATAAATTTCTTGATAATCAGACTGGTGATCGACTTTTAAAAGTCGTGGGGTTTCTGACTGACCTAAAGGTTGATAATTATCATTGCAGCATGAGCTAAATCCATGATTTTGTTTCAGAATCTGAGACAAAGTTACCGGATCCCTTTAAGGACTAAAGAATAATGTGATCCATGAATGAAAACTTACCATAAGCCTATAGACCCTGACTGTCCTTAGCTCTTGGACTGCTTCAGCACAGTTTTTATCAAGTTTCAAGACATGCTCAAAGGCTGCCTCTGCATTTGAATAAAGCTGGAAAAAAATCACAAAAATCACAAGATCATTAGACATTTTATTGAAAACTTCGTGTTCATATATTTAATTTCAATAAAGACAGATGATACACGTCATTACATCTACCAGTTTCATGATGGAATAATATGAATATTGTCGTCCATTTTCAAGTTATTTCTCTCATGAAACCCATTAACCTATCATCTTCAAGAAAAAAAAATCCACATTAGACTAGCTCACGGCTACTGAAATCTCCTCATTCCCCAAGCAGTGGAAACACCTAGTTAGCCTACACAAAGGGATACAAATCGAGCATTCATGTAATTACAACAACAGAAAACCAAAATCACACATGATATGGTAATCACTTTGCACTTTTTAAAAGGGTTACGAAAGGAAACAACTGTCCGTGACTTACTTTTAGACCACTCAAAGCACGGCCTTTTCGGTAGTGACCCTTTGGCCATGTCCTGTCCAGGTCAATTGCTTTATCTGCATCACTCAAAGCGCTGTGTGAGGCAAAGAGAAACAAGGATATGTCAATAAGATGTGGTGTCTGTAATATTAAAAACACAAGAATCTCCATCCCATTCTTTTACTACTATGTGTTCAAGGAGCTATTGAGAATTCAAAGCCTTAAAGGCATCGTTTAACAATGTTAAATCTGAGATGCATAGCCTTACATGTTATCAGCGTCTGTGATATGGTGTAATATTGAAGCCCTAAACAAATTGCGCTTCAAAATGATCATGAAGTGCCTCAAAAAAGTAAAAATCTTTGAGTAACCGGTTATACCATACTCGTTTTCCCCAATAGACTGTAGTGTTATGAAAATATGAAAAACGAAAAATGAAATTTTGACTTCCCATCATAAATATCTTGATAATCAGACGGGCGATCAGCTTGTAAAAGTCATAGGATTCCTGACTGACCTAAAAGTTTATAATTGCATTCATTGCAGCATGAGCTAAATCCAGGATTTCGTTTCAGAATCTGAGGCAATGTTACCAAGTCACTTTAATTATCAAGGATCTTTTGATATCAAATAATTTTTAAAGAAGATTTTCCCACCCAGCAGATGGACTCACTGCACTGCTCCTAGCCAAAAGACGCATTTCACCAAAATACACGTATTGCGGACGGTAAAGAACTGCTACACCTTAGTATAAGAATAATCAACTTGCAGTGATAATTCCACCCCCCTCTGAAGTATAGGTATGAAACTTCATAGGTGCATTCGTCAAGAGATGATCAATCTGTTTGCCCCCTACTAGTTAACAGCAGGGGAGGGGGGCATTAATATCCACCCACCCCCAACTGTGACATCACCCAAATAACTGCTTTTGTAGAGGTCAGGGTTGCGAGATCAAATATTAAATTATCAATTGTAGGTATTTCTTAGTTCTAGAAGTGAGGATTTAAGAAGGTGAATGATACTTACTGGTCATACATTTGTAAATGATCGTAACAAAAAGAGCGATTTCCAAAGAACCTGGAGAAGAAAAAAACAGGAAACAGTGAAGAATGATTACAACTTGTCATAACATATATACAAGCCTTTTATTAACCGGGCGCCGGGCGATTTTTACCCTACGGTCCCTGACTTTTGGCGCCCGGTAAGACGGGGAAAATGAGTACCGGGCGCCGGTCCATTTTTATTTCTGGCGCCCGGTCTGGGAGAATTAACATTTTCTGTTTCATAAACTTCCACATGTCTAGCACTAAATGTTCACAAAATAATGTGACAAAAACTTACTTGATACGAGTTAAACGTGGACTGAATGAACCCTAACAAATCATTATATAATGAGAATCCTAATTAAAATCGCCCAGAAACAATTGCAGCACTAATAGTACGAGCGGCCGCTATCTCCTACTCCTAGCTGAGTACGGAGCACACAATACAGGGGATGTACACCACTCAAAGACGAGCACATTTTCCCAGGCCATGCATACACACACAAAAGACATCAGTGCTGTACTGCACTACACACACAGTGTCAGTACAAGAAAGTCTCGATGTAACTTCCAAAAATCCATCCCAAAAGCCAAATTTTGCTGTCAAAAATGCGGAATCGGAGCCATATTTCCAAAGCTCACATGGGTTTAGCCCAGTTTTAAGAAACAGTTTCATCAAAATAGCGTTAAAAATCAAGAAATCAGCGATTTTGTTGCCTATCGCATGCCCTTCGGATGTAATGGTATCTTCAAAAAGCCAAATGAAAAACTGAACACCGGACCTGCTGATGCACTGACTTTATGTACAAAGTTGATTGCAACTCCAGACTTGCCTTGATTCAGTGGCCCTCGTACTCATTGACTAAAATTCTGTGATGTTTTAAATAATGGATTTTTCTGATAAAATAGGTAAACATATTTAACAAATCTTTTTTTTTAATTTTTTTTATTACTATTATTATTATTATTTTTTTTTTTTTTTTTTTTTTTTTTTTTTAAGTGACAGGTCTAAATAACATACACGTTAAACAGGCAAAATCTGTTTTTTCACCTAAAATATGGTTTTTCAAGCTGAATAATATGTTTTTTGAAAGTGACAGGTTGGCAGCTCTGCATTGTCATTATAGATGTTTTTTTTTAAGTATTTTTTTTATAAAAATAATTTAATTCCCCCCTTCCTAACATTTTTCAATTTTTGACATTTAACGGCATGAAAATAGTATTAAACATGAACTACAACAACTACATATGACAGATTTATCCAAGGTATGAGTGATTTAATATTAGAGTGCTCAAAATGTAAACTAGAAATCAAACTACTGTATGTATAAATAAAAGGTAACGTTTAACAAATAATTTAAAAGAATACATATTTTCATCAATTTTGGAAACGGCTCCTGGTCCTGGAAAACGGCTCCCGGTTCTCTAAAAAAATTAAGGACCGGGAGCCGCTTTTTCAGATATTTGGCTCCCGGTCTGCTTTGACTTAATAAAAGGCTTGCATATATATATTTCAGTCTTCATCATACTTTAAAGCGGGACTGCACTACTTGTAGCTACTTGCGCCCTCTATATAGCCAACAATGTCTGAGCGGTATCCGTTGGTCCCCCATGATCCCCTTTTTCTTATATTAATTGAGAGCTGGTTTGGTGAGATAACCACCTGCCAGTGACCACGCAGGGAGGTCTAATCTCTCCTGGCCAAACTAGTGTAGATATGCTTTAAAGAAATTGTCCTGTACACATTACAAAGTGTGGGATACTTTTTTCTACTACTGCTGAGCTCTTGTGGATATGCAGGGCTCCACACTAACTTTGTTTGGAAGGGGGTTCGGATTTCATTTTTCACAGCTGTATGCATGAGCCCTATGTTAAACTTTTTTGGGGTCCGGACTTGGATTCTGGGAGACCATGTGTCTACAGACTGTGGATCACAAGTTACAGGGATCGAATCCCTACCTCTGTACTATGCGCCCCTTGGCAAGACATTCATCACAGACACACAGGTCACGTAAATGGGTGGTAAATGCGAGTAGAACAGATCTTACCTGAAATCCATAGGATTTAGCCCTATTGCTTTTGAGAAAAATCTGATGGCTTCGTGGTAGTTTCCCTCGCTTGCCATCTCATTGCCTTTTACTGTGTGAGAAAAAAATTGTGGAGAGAATCAACATAAAGTAAAAAAATATATATATATAACTAGATGGAATTCGACTGCGCGCAGTCGAAAATGATGCCTCCGTCATAGAGCAATTTTACCAACCAAAACAGAAGAAATTTTTCAAATTCAAGTTCATTTGTAATCCATTAACAGGTTCTCAAAATATCGTGATTACAAGCTATTTTTGCATACATAATGAGCCATGACCTTTGACCTCATGACCCAAGAATCTAATCAGTTCATCGGCTCTGCAAGTAACATACATGACCAAAGTTTGGCAGGAATCCATCAATCTGTTCTTCAGATAACGCGATCACGAGCTGTTTTTGCATACATAATGAGCCCTGTGACCTTTGACCTTTGACCTCGTGACCCCAAAATCTAATCAGTTCATTGGCTCTGCAAGATAAATACATGACCAAAGTTTGGCAGGAATCCATCAATCTGTTCTTCAGATAACGCGATCACGAGCTGTTTTTGCATACATAATGAGCCCTGTGACCTTTGACCTCGTGACCCCAAAATCTAATCAGTTCATCGGCTCTGCAAGATAAATACATGACTAAAGTTTGGCAGGAATCCATCAATCGGTTCTTCAGATAACGCGATCACGAGCTGTTTTTGCATACATAATGAGCCCTGTGACCTTTGACCTCGTGACCCCAAAATCTAATCAGTTCATCGGCTCTGCAAGATACATACATGACCAAAGTTTGGCAGGAATCCATCAATCGGTTCTTCAGATAACGCGATCACGAGAACGGGACGTACGGACGGATGGACGTACGTACGGACGGACGGACAACCCGAAAACATAATGCCTCCGGCTACTTCGTAACGGAGGCATAAAAAGTTATTTATATGGAACACTAAAAAGGACTTCCCTCTGAATATCTTGTGAAATTGTTCCAACAATTGAAAGGGAATGATAAATTAGAGAAATTTTACATAACCAATATTGAAATGGGCGAAAATGTAGCTAACTTTTCAGCAAAAATGTTTATTCAATTAGAATAGGTCTACGTAATAATTTCATTACAATTTACAACACTCTGACTGATGTTTCAAGTCCATTATGCCTTAGTCATGTACTTAAGCCATAGTAGTTCAGAATTTTCTTATTTTCTGAATTGATTTTTTTTTCTTCCCTAAATAGGCAAAAAATAAATCATATTTTCCACTCTTTCATAGTTAAAAAAATGTTTATTAGATGAACCAATGTAAAAGAAAATTGCAAAATTCAACACCCAAAATGCCAATCTGTACACAAAATCATTGATTTTGTATTCTATTTTAAGATCACTCATAATAAAAGAAGACAACAACAAAAAGATACTAATGTCCTATAGTCAGATATGTGAAAAAAAACAAGCAGGAATGTAGAATAAAGGGTACAAACCTGCTGCTTTTCTGCTCTCTAGAATTTGTGGATCCATATCCTCTATCTGTAAAGACAAAAAGAGCAAAAACAAGTGTAAAGAAAAATGTAATGTGGTTTAAAATTAACTGACAAGAAATGTACAGGATATGGGATATGTCTTGAAATCACTTTTCCAATATCATTTCCTGTGCCCTTCATTTTGTGTAATCATTTGGTAAAAGAGAATTACAGCAACTTGTACAGAACAGGGAATGACAATCGACACTCCATATACAGGGGATGCATTTAAGCCTTGCTTTTACAATTGAGTCTACTAATATAAATAAAGGTTTAAAGCCTATCTGCACTAGTTTGGCCAGGAGGGATTAGACCTCTGTGCGTGGTTACTGACAGATGGTTATCTCATCAAATCAGCTCTCAATTAACATAAGAAAAAGGGGACCATGGGGAACCAATGGGAACCGCTTAGGCATTGTTTGCGATATAGAGGACGCAAGTAGCTACAAGTAGTGCGGTCCCGCTTTAAGGCAAACAGTCTACTTACTGATTCAGACTCTTCTTTTCTCCCTTTTCCCTTCTTTTTGGTCTTGACAGCAGGGGGAGGGGTCTGCTTTTTGGCTATGCCACTGGCAGCTCGGGCAAAAAAGGCACTGTTCATGTCTAACCCTTGGGTCTCTTCGTCGCTTTCCGAATCGGACATCCTGAGGTGAGGAGATAAAAAAGAGAACAGGAAGAAATTACAAGATGAAGGATGTATAAGTAATAACAAAGTAATAACAATTGGCGAATAAGAGGAAGGATGCAATGAAAATGAGGGCATTGGTTAACCTCTCTCGCAGCAGTTCAAAATGTCACTCGTATCGACTTTGTAGTGAAAAGATAAAATGTATGTTAGTTTCAGCATCATGTGATCATTTTCAAACTGTCACTGAGGACCAATACTCCCCGAATCAACAACCAAGGACATCCAACAATGGCCATCTTACACCCGGGAACGACATGCTCTGGCTACAACTGTTCAATGGTCAATATCTTACGCTAACCATATACCTAACTTCAACCATGGACAAAACATTATACCTCACCACATTCCTTATCCTAAATTAAACTATCCTAAAATGACCATTGTAACCTTTATCTTAAAGGGAGTGTAGCTTGGCAAATACTGGTGAACGCCATCTACGTCTCTTTTGGACAACTGCACGCAAACGAATGGACTTGATTAACGGTAGTCAGCAACTTAACCTCTACATCAGGCCTTCTCAACTAGTTTATTAGAAGCGCCAAAACAAAAAATTATTGAGGTTGAAGTGCCAACCTGTATGTTTGGTGACTGTGTTGCGAGAGGGCGTAGCGACCGAGCCGATACCGGGTGGGGTCCAGGGGGCAAAGCCCCCGGAAGCTAGTGGAATTTAGGGCTTTTTTAAGGCCCAGATGTGGAATTTTTTAACACCTTTTTGTTCCATAAAACATCAATCATAATTTCATATTGATGTGAAATAATTAGTACAATTCCTGGCTAAAATCTACACTGGAAGTTAATTTATATGTAGTTATTTCGGTGCAATAAACACGGAAAGGGTCAAAATGATGTGAACAATCAAACAAACAAAATGGCTTGCTTGCATTTTGGGCTCAACTTCGACTGCGACTTTATGATTTTGCTGAGTTTTTTTATTTTAAAATATAATTTTTAAATTTTTCTTTCTTAAATTGTATTTTTTTAATTTTTTTTTATTATGTTTTGGAACAGCCGCGCACCACTCTGACTGACCGCAAGCGCCACGAGTGGCGCGCGCGCCGCCAGTTGAGAAGGCCTGCTCTACATGGTCAGCATTCGCGAAAACAGACGGATGTTCTCTTCATGCTTCGGTTTCGCGTATGTTGCACACACATGATTGCTGCGGCCGCGTCGTCCGTAGTCGTAATATACCTGATTGGCCCTGAGTCAGGCCGTGGCAAAGACACATAGTCTCGTCAGGCTACACTGCCTTTAACCCATATGTATATATTTCACGACATAAAGCCTAGAGCAAATATAGAATATAAGATATGTCATCTCTGGCAAACAATCTTTTTATTTTCCACTTTAAAGGGCTTCCTCTAAATTAAAATACGGAATACACATAAGGTTTAGAATACACATGAACCTCCCCCATTATCCTAACGAATAACTGTCTGCATACAACTGTAAAATGAGAGTGGATTGAAAATGAATTGTCTACGAGACCGACCATCAACTCAGTACCTACCCTGGAAGAAGTACAATGCGGTGTCCTCCTGATTTCTTGGTTTGTGTTTTCCTTCCTTCTGTCTGCTTCACTCCATCTCCCCCTCCTCCTTTCCCTACTCCTCCTTCTCTCCCTCCTCCTCCTCCTCCTCCCGCTGCTTGCTGATGTCCATCGTGGACCTCCTTTCGATGGTTCAAATCGGTTTCAAAGTGGGAGTTTATATCGGTCTGGGAATGGTCGGCCGGTTTGTTGCCATTGACGGCTTTGGCCTTGGAAGACTTGTCGTCACTGGAGTTCGCCGTTGAATCTTCATTTAAAGCATCGGCCTGTACAGAAGACAAAAGAATGATGTTGGTAGATTGGAGTATAACAGTCTTTGGCATAAGATGTTTATCACATGCAATAATGGAAGGGCAACATGGAGTTGAAATTTGGACCAGGGACCAGTTTCACAAAGCCTTTTTTCAATAACAACAAATGACAGAAATCAGTGACAAATCTGCTGATAACCAATCAGAAGCAAGGATTTCAGTAGCTTATACAAAAACTGTCATTTGTC
Organism: Strongylocentrotus droebachiensis; assembly: GCA_035222895.1. Taxonomy (NCBI): domain Eukaryota; kingdom Metazoa; phylum Echinodermata; class Echinoidea; order Camarodonta; family Strongylocentrotidae; genus Strongylocentrotus; species Strongylocentrotus droebachiensis. Next base: position 112,716 of record JAVYIG010004894.1, read on the forward strand.
ACTGATGACAAGTTTTGTGAACCCCCCCCCCCCCCACCCCCAGGAATGTTTGTGCAATAAAACCTCAGATCATAAATCAAGAGATTAAAGTGTTTTGAGTGCATCAGCTACTTTAACGGTATAGCTGTTGACAGGTAAAGTTCAAATCTCCACCGATCATTGTCCTATATAAAAGATAACAGAAATACAAATGAGTTTAACTGGAAACAAAACTAAAAATAGAATAAAATAAATTATTTGAAAGGAATAGTGGTTACAGGTTAAATGGTATACAGTTAGCAATCAGGGTTTGTTGAACACAAATAAATGAATAATGGTGCATAAAATGAGATAAAAAGTTTATGAGTGCCTCATATTATACATGTCTGTCAACAACCAACCTGCTTATCTGCTCGCCAAATACTATTAAACACCACAGCACAAGACACAACAAATATGATGAACATTATCACGTAGGCGAGAACACTGTCAAGGATGTGAGTGCCATAGTATTGGCTGGACACGCCGCTCATAACAAAACACGTACCAGTCCACAACATGGCCTATGAACTCAGCGAACTTCCACAACATAGGCATTAACAAGGCATAGCCGTAGCAGACGAAGGAGAATCATGCCAATTCTATGAAGGATAAAAGCCAGAAAGGCATGTATTTGTCCATACGATCATGGCTTTGTTGGCAACGGAGAAGTCTACCTGCCGAGCTGCAGTGCAACAAGATAGAGTTCAGTAGATCTCAACAATGACAGGATATGCTTTAGCTCAGAGGAGGGAAACTCTACTGTACATGGCCATACAGAAATAGAGGGTTCCATTGAGGCCGTCTGCTAAATGGGGAATCACTGATGTGTATACAAGATCAGGATGGAAGAATGCAATCTTTAGACAACCTTGATTTGCTTTTCATGATAACATTAGATTCGACCTTTGACCCCATGCCTCTAGAGTGGGTGGTTCAATGGGCAATACAATGGGGGCTTTCACATCAAGCACATTTCTCAAATCGCTATTCATCGTAGAATGAGAATTGACCTTTGACCTCATGCATTTAGTGGTGGGTTCAATGGGGCAATACAATGGGGGCTTTCACATCAAGCACATTTCTCTCTTGCTCAAATTGCTATTCATTGTAGAATGAGAGTTGACCTCTGACACAGGCAAATATGCATCCCTATTCAACTATTTTACAATAACACAATGATTTATTTTTCTACATTTCTATACAGTTCAACTGTTGTACACAAAATCCTGTGGTCAATGGTGCATGTCATGCTATTGTATATTTTTGTTAAAGCTATTTGAACGGATTAGCAGGGATGTTAAATACTGGTTTGGGTTCAATCCTCTATTGTATCAATCTATTCAGCAAAGAGAAAGGAGTTAAAAAGGTGTGGAGCCAACAATTGGTTCATTTAACTAAAATGGAATACTACAATTTTGAAATATATGATGGATTACATGTTATCTCCTCTCTTTTATCTCTCCCTCTCTCTCTCTCTTTCTCTCACGTTCTCCTTTTCTATTTTTCTCTCCAGTTACTCAGATTCCGCCCTCTTTTCTTTCTCTCCTCTTTTCTTTTCTCTTCCATTTTTACTTCCCCTCAATCCTTCTGATTCATTCAGCTGACAATGCCTAATCATACACTCATAGCTTTATTTTCATAGTTATCTTATTCATTTCATGTTGTTTACTTCATTCATTAAAAGAAAAAAAAAATTCAATCAGATTTTGTTAATGCTAGTCACACAGACTTCCTGAAACTATTCTTCTTGCCTGATGACAGTTAAACCAGGAATTAATAAATTCAATTTAAGTTTCATTGAAACATTGATTACCAAGTAAAATTCTAAGCAGAAGGGGGTTCCGAAAAGATATCAGGAATAATCGCCTAGAAAAAGTATCCTAGCTGTAGTACTTACTTGTATATTTTCTTTATGCACAATTATCTCTTCTTCTTCCTCCTCTTCCTCTTCCTCCTCTTCATCTGACGATTCGGGTAGCACCTCTTTCTTTCCTTTCTTCTTGCTATCACCACCGCCGTATCGCACCTCCTTCTCCTGCTTCTTCTTAGCTTTCCTTCTTTTCTTACGTTCTCTTCGCTTCTCTTTCTGTTTTTTCAGTTTCTCCTCCTCTTTTAGTAACTCCTCTTCATGCCTTTTTGCTTCCTACATTATAAGAACAAATTAACAGAGACGTCAATGAGGGGATTTGACAATAGGAATGGGAATTAGATAATAATAATGTGATAATATTGTTGCAAATAATAATATTTAACATTTCAAGTGGTAAAAAAGGTGATTTGACCAATTTGTTTTCAACATCTTTAACATACTGTATGTTTCAGTTCTGTTTCAGTTCTGTTCCAGATACAACATGAAATCAATGTTCTAATGGGCCACCAGAACACACTACAATCTATTGTGTTTCCATTATTATTCTGTTCCGCTGCAACAACAAATCTTTGACAAGGGTTTTATTTTTTATTTCCAAAAATGTATACACACCTGTTTCTATGACATACATAAATCATTGATTGCTCTTGAAATGAATTCATGCGAGTGACATAATGAACAATACTGTATATATTGACAATTCACAAGCAACAGGTGTGTATTTCTCACATTACTTGCCTTTACCTATATTGAGTTACACTGTCATATATGTACACTGGGCATACACATGTGATATCTCTCTTCCTCTCTTTCCCTATTTCTTGTTACCTTTCTTCTTTTAATTTCTTTTTTTATTCATGCTTCTCCCCCCCCCCCCCCTCTCTCTCTCTCTCTCTCTCTCTATTTCTCTCTCTCTCTCTCTCTCTCTCTCTATATATATATTTCTACATGGATCTCTCTTATTGCCATTGTAGCTCTCCATCATCCCCTTCCCCCCATTTGTTACATTTTCATTTTATTCTCCTTCTTGGGAGACTTTCCTATTCTCTTTTATTCTGTTTATGTTTAACTTGCATTCATTTTATAGTCTTTAATTGCTGTGATAGTAATTAGAGTGGACATTACACATGTACATGTATGCAAATAATATGACAGGTTTTCAAACTTACGCTAACTGTTGGTCTTGATGAACTTGGAACATCTGTAACAAAGAAAGACGATCAAAGAAATCATAATTATAAAGCAGACTAAAGGAAAAACTCTCTATAAAATCATTATTACAGGGAAGCTAAATGCATGCTTTCCAAAATAGCAGTATACAAGTTCAAGGAGGCACAGCTGGCCTGAATCCCAACACAAATACTTACAATGTACTTTTAAAGTAATATTAATATTTACTTTAGAAATTAAAACAAAATGAAAATAAAAATATAGTCAAACTTTTCATGTTTCTGCTTACACTCCAGAAAGAAACCACGTCACATACCATTCAACAAACAAAAACAAATCAATAAATTGAAGTTTCGTCAATTTCATTTCAGTTTATTTTAACTCGGAGTTAACTCCATGCTGGCTCCAAGCAGATGATTTCAAACCTTTACCTCTACATTCCAATAAAGAAATTTAGTATAGTACGTCAAGATTGGAAATCTACAACCTTCTGCCGTGAACCAGAAGGGTGTTTGCATCAAAATTTCAATTTTTGTTTTCCTATACTAACGGTTGTTACATGTATAACACTACAGTCTATAAACCGGTCACTCAAAGATTTTTGCTTTTTTGAGGCACTTAATGATATTGTTAAGTGCAATTTTTTTAGGGCTACAATATTACACCATATCAGAGATGCCAACTTTTGGAAATCAGAAATAGGGAGGATTTGTAATCGACACCAATTAATGTGCGCGTAGCGCACATCTCGAGCGCGTAGCGCCCGACACATGCGGCCGGGGTCCAGGGCCCGCCTTAGGGCCCTGGAAGCTCTGGGGTTCTAGATGCTCTCTGGTGCAATCTGAGCCTTATTTTGGAGCATTTTACATGTGTATTTAGTTAAATAATTCCCCCTTTTTTTTTAAATAACATAAAAATTGTACAAAATGCATGATGAATTACTTTCAGACTTCCGATTACACAGGTACTTGATACTGTATTCGGTCTTATACTTCCGAGACCATTTCCTGGTCTTATTTTGCTGATTTTCCGCCATTTGGATTCTGTGGCAATATCCACGCATTGGTTACGGCGATCCATATGCTGAAACAATCTTTCGCTACTCTTAATTTGTCTTTTAACATAGTGGAATTATTACATGCTTAAGTTAGCAGATGATATTTCTCTTTCAATTCACAGATATATATACTGATAAGCGCCCTCCAAAAAAAATCATAATAAAAAAAAAAAAAAAAAAAAAAAAAAAAAAAAAAAAAAAAAAAATCATTTTTTTTTTTTTTTTTTTTTTTAATAAATCGGGAGGATAAGGATGGTGATCGTAAGGTCGGGAGTTGGGGTGAATTATCGGGAGCCTCCCGATAAAATCGGGAGGGTTGGCATCTCTGCCATATCACAGACACTGATAACACGTAGGGCTATGCATCTCCAGGGAATAATTTTCCTGGTATCGCATCGCAATTTGCTATGCATTTTTGCATGACTGCTATACAAAAAATCTTTTGTGTAGCAGTTTTCTTCCATAGAAATGTACAGAATTTCATTTGAAATATTTATCCATCGGCTGAAATTGCTAATCAAAAAATTTGAGGAAAATTATTCCCTGATCTCAGATTTGGCATTGTTAAACGATGCCTTTAAGAGAAACGAATCAACATCGTTCTGGTTCTTGGCTGTCAAAATGATCATGAATTGAATTGATATACAAACCTTTTTCTCTGCTTGACTTTTCTCTAAAAGCATCAGGTTTGAAGTTATAGTCACTGCTGCTATCGCTGTCTGAATCACCCAAATTATACCCAAAGCCGTTGGAGAAACCTGCACCTAAAAAAAAAAAGAGTTAATTTGTTCAACTTAAAGCAATACTGAACAGATGAAACTTTCTGCCCTAGCGTACTGTTTAGTGCACAGCGCCATCTCATGGTCAACTTGCCAACAGTGCATTTAACCCAATACCTAACTCCCACTTTGCAGACAGAGGGCTCAACAGCGCAGCAAGGGAAGCATACTGCTACAGCTGACCTGAGATGGCGCTAGTGTTTCTGGTACAGTATGGCTTTAAAAGCATATTAGCAGCTTTCACAACATTTTAATGGATCCTTACAGTCAAACCTGACTAAGCGAGACCCTATGTAGAAAGACCTCCTATCCATAAGGACTCTATTAATATTTCCCCTGAAAAAAGATTCTCACCAACAGAACCTGTACAAAAAGACCTTCTGCTTATAAAAACTGCTCTTTGGGTCTCCCTCGAGCAAATTTTATAGACTGGTTTCACTGTAGTATTTTTGCTTCTACCAGTTACATGTAAATTGTAAAATATGAGACACACACACAAAAGAACATATTAAACATTTATGACATACAGGATCTGTTGGGTGCAACTTTTTTTAAAACCAAACTAGTTTTCAACAAGAAATAAAGGTTTACTGATCAATTTACACTGAATTGCTACAGAATGGATATTCAGTTTTAAACTGTATAAATTTGAAAGGAATATGATAGGTAAATACAATTACTTCAGAGCTATAAAAGATTTTTTAAATATGAACTTTTGTTTTTCTAGCATGGAGAAAAGAGAATATGTTGATACATCATACAGGTACACCACATTAAAGTAGGTGTGCATTATGAATATCTAGCACTGTATCTATAGGTGTATACATACCTCTATTTCCACAGAAGACATGTGCAAACAAATCAAACATCTGTTCCTGTATTGACGAGAGATAAAGAGAGAGAAAGAGATAGAGGGGGGGGAGAGAGAGAGAGAGGGGGGAAAGAAATAAGGAAGAGAGAGAGAGCGAGAAAGAGAGACAGAGAGAGGGAGAGAATATTGAAACATCGGTCAATTATCATGTATGGCATTGGGGAAAAGATATTTACAGATTATATAGCATATTATTTATTAGGGGATTTATTGATTTTATACAGATGACATGTATACAAGCAACCTGATTAAAAGATCTACAGTGTACATGTAAATATTAACTTCATAATTCAAATTATGATTTCAACCGTACTTTGATGTTGCTCTCCTAAACACACCTGTCATGGTCCCATAGCACAGGAAGGTTCATTTCATTTTAAAATCAGCTTAAACGGCTCGTTCAGATATTATGGCATGGTAAATCGCCATTAAAAAACACTGCAATATTTGTATTAATGAGTACAATGTATGGCCGTTGCTCGCAACAAAACACTTGCGCATAATCACTGAGCTCTGTGTTATAAGACACAGAAATATGAAGTGATTACAATTCATGTCATCATTTTTTTTAAATGCTGCGGTTTTGCCGTGTCATATCTGAACGAGTCTTTATGTGTAATTTTGAAGAATTCGCCTCTCCATTGTGAGATTTGGGGGGAGGGTGGCAATGAATTGTCCCTGTTTTAAGTGAAAAGAATGTGTGAAATTCCAATTACCATAAGTTCAAGGCTGTAGTTCTTGTGTTCAAACTCTGTGTGATTCTTTCTAACAGGCAGATTCCATAAAATGTGATTCTTTAAAGTTATGCATGTACATGTACATGCTAATTTACATTATACTCTACAACCCTTTTTTTTGTTTTGAATCAGACAAATGTCCCAGCACATTTAACACAGATCACTTGTACATATTAAACATATTACATTTTGAATAAAGGTCACAATGTTTTACACAATTATCCATAGTTAATAGATTCAGATAATTTTAACATTGAATGCCTGCTGAATAGAAATACAAGAGAACACAGACTAATGGGGCATTGCAAGAAAGTTGCGATTGATTGCAAGTTGCAAAATTTGCAATTGATATTTGCAATCGATTGCAACTCAACTTTCTTGCAACACCTCACTAGTCTCCTAAATTTCCAAGGATTTTGTTAGGAACTTGGGATTAAAGTTTTAACAATTAAATTAAGTTAACTAGATCTAGCTTTTTATTCTCCCCTCTCTCTTTCTCTCTCTCTAACTAGTGGGGCATTGCAAGAAAGTTGAGTTGCTATCAGTTGCAAATTTGCAATTAATCGCAAGACTTATGCTTGATTTGGGGGATTTGCAGTTAATTGCAAATTTCTTGCTAAGTGAACAAAATCATGCATCTATGGTATGTTTTTGAATATCTAACTGCAGTAGGGCAGTATGTAAATATTCAGTTTACTTCTACACAATGATCTATAAATTACATGTACATGTATTATTATTCAACTGCTAAACAGATATCGGTACATGTACTAATTGCGATCAAAGCTGGCTGAATGATATACAATGTACATGTACATGCAAACTATACAGGTTGGATATTCCATGTACAGTACTTCTATTGATTTCTTATGCAAATTGTATTGTATTACAAGGGAGGGCGGTTTCAACAGCATTGTACTAGTATGAATACCTCATTATTGCGCAATACCAATTGGGCTTTCCCTTATTATCACAAACGAACCATGCTTCCTACTAACACTATTCAAGTTGGTGTGCCAACCAATGCGAAACTGATAAACAGGATATGAGGGTTTCTCACTGTGAAATACATGAACAAACGTATTCTTTTTATAAATGTAATGCTTCCTGGGAGAAATTTCAATTATTAAATATATTTGTGGCTTCCACCCAGTAAATAAGATCGATTGATCGATCTGTATCAATAAGGTCGATTGATCAACCTGTATTGAAAAAACACAAGTCAGAAAAAATCTTGGAACCAGCGGGATTTGAACAAAAGTTAAAAAAGTTACTGTCCTATGGCGGACTAATGAATATTCATGAGTCAGAATTAATCAGGAGAGCTTAGGTATTTGTTTCCAGTTCATCGTGACTGTGCCATGGACCAGTGATGGCCTGGTGGTAGAGTCGCTGCCCGGCAAGCAGTAGATGGCAGGTTCAAATCCCGCTGGTTCCAAGATTTTTTCTGACTTGTGTTTTTTCAATACAGGTTGATCAATCGACCTTATTGATACAGATCGATCAATCGATCTTATTTACTGGGTGGAAGCCACAAATATATTTAATAAACGTATTCTTGTCTTCTATTTTAGTTAAACATACATGTAGATGTATAGTAATGAAGATTCACAAAACGTGCTGGGGAAACGATGATATCTACATGTATATTCAAGCATAAAACATTAAAATGCTTGCAGGCTCTGAATCCTGTAATACACACTGCACATTTATAATAGGCTACTCAAAATGCTGTACAAGTACAGGTACATAATAAAAACCATGGAATCATTTCCGTTACATACTATAAATAATCACAGAATTTTGTCCATGATGATTCATGTATGGGCAACTGATAAAAATACATGTGTGTACATGTGTCTACATGTAGCCCACATGTAGTCTTTTCATTACCAAGTTTGTATACCGGTATACATGAATGTGTATTATTCCATTTGTCAATTTCTTTTATCATCTGCACTTTTATCATCTTCAGTTCTTCACTATCTCAAATTTGATCAAGAGGCCTGACTTCATCAGCTTGAGTTTGCCAAATAACCCGCTATTTACAGACTCAAGAAATTGCGTCCTCACCAGACCAATACGCTCATCACAAACTAGCTCTGGCGGGCGCAAATTAGCCCTAACACTTAACAGGATATTTTTTAAACAAGACCAAGATTTCTTGGGATATTTTCTCGACCAAATGTCCCGCTAATTGCAACTGCGGGCTGATTGGGATAGTTAAAATAGCGGGTTATTTGGCAAACTCGAGCTAATGAAAATAGGCCTATTGAAAAAGTGCCCTTGTCATGAGAAGGAGAAAAAACAAACATGTTATCTCATTCAACAATCAAAGGGCATATCGGTATATACATGTAGCAGTGGGTCATTACCCTACACACCTGCAAGTGCATGCACTGCAATACCTAATGTATGTGCCAAAGTTTAAAGATGATTTACATGTAGTAAAAACAAAATACATAAGATTTGCCTCCCCCCAAAAAAAATATTAAAAATAAATAAAAATAAAATAAAAAATAGATCAATAATTTTTGTTCATTTGTTGTCGTATCCTCATTGTTTAACAAATTGGTTTTGAACTTCACATTAATCAGATGAAGTAAATCAAGATTTGCATTTATTCACATGTTAATTTGGTCTGAGAATTTATGTGGGCAATACTTTGACTTGAAAATACTGACACTTGTCTGAGTTTAACACCCCCCCCCCCCTCCACATGTCATAGGTGCCTGAAGATCAAACTTGCATACCAGTATTAAAACATTATGATTTCATTCGTTAACATTCAGCATTCCAGTTGCATGTACGTCTATACAGTACAGACAAAAGGAAGAAAATAACTGGGACCATCAGAAAAAGAGATTCAACATTCCAATAAATGCGTTTTCATTGTAATATTACGATTGAAATGTCGGCAAAATTGCGCTCATAATGACATGTTTGTGAAATAATGCCCAACGTTTGAATTAAAGGGACTAGAATCATTCATTTTCCTCCCCTAGATACCTTTCATTGCCCAGCAGGCAGTCATGCACCAACGACCCTTTTATCAACATCGATCCACAGATACATACCGTAAATCTCCGTGTATAAGGCGCACCTGTGTATAAGGCGCACCCCTATTTTTAAGACTTGAAAAAAAAAAAAAAAAAAAAAATTGAAGAAAAAAAAATCGGGAAGAAAAAAAAAATCAGGAAATTCTTTTTGCTTTTATTTTTTATTTTTTGCTTTTTGTTAAAACCAGATCAGATCCCGTCTTATTTCAGAGTTCGGAAATACTTTCATTTTATTACGAGGCAAAGTTGAAGTGCTTGTGAACTAAGTTAGACCTTTGCACAACAACAACAAAATCCAGCAGTCAAAACAGCACGTCCATTTGAACATATGGGACTACAATGACTATACAATGGTACAGGACATTTCTAGAATAACTCCACACAACTTACCGACAAGTTTATGTTGCATTGTTGATATGAAGACGAAAATAAACTGCATAACTTATTTTTCTAATAAAATCTGCTGGTAGATTTAGATCTAAATCCGTACCATATTGCCAAAAAGTAAAAGAAGGGACGTGAAAGATCGTTTCTTACGAAGCTAGCTGCCGCGCAACGCAACTGCGCAGGTAAAAATCGCAATTCCGTATTACACCGCACATCATGGTAGGATACCAAATCTGCCCCCGCGTAAGTGAGCTGCATGATACAGGTGAGTGAGCTGAAGACACGGGAGAGCTTCGGCCGGCAAAGTGCTTTGTGAAGGGCATAATTTATCGAGACTGAAAAAAAAAAAAAAAAAAAAAAATCTCTTCCCTTCAAATTAAGAACGTACTTTTACTTCAAATAGTAGATTCTATTCTTTATTTTCATTATGAAATTCATGTTGAGACACAGAGATTTTTGAAAACCACTAAAAAGTTGCATTTTGAGGACTCAACATATTCTGTACCTGTGTATACGGCGCACCCCGACTTTTGATTTTTCCCGACGGTAAAAAAAGTGCGCCGTATACACGGAGATTTACGGTATATATGACGTACATGTATATGACGTATGTAGGAACAGTGACACCACGTACACATACATACATGTATACATGTATATGCTATAATATGACTATGAAATTATGCTTTATACACAGCCTAGCATGAAGTATCGCCGGCAAAGTGCCAAGCAAATTCTTTAGTGTACACAAAACACAGGTGAATACAAGGTTCAAAGTCCAAGGCTGTGGATATGCCTATACACAAAGTACACAATTGTTGGACTCCAAGCATGACTTTCAGAAAAATGATGTTTTGTTTGGAATATACATTTATATTTTCAAAGTCTTGCTGTGTACATGTGTCCTTTAAAGTACATCTGCACTAGTTTGGCCAGGAGGGGTTAGACCTCCCTTCATGGTCACTGCCAGGTGGTTTTCTCATCAAATCAGCTCTCAATTAACATAAGAAAAGTGGGACCGATTAAGGCATTGTTTGCTATATAAAGGGCTTAAGTAGATTTAAGTAGTGCAGTTGGGCTTTAAGTGTGACAAGCAGACCAAGTCACAAACTGACTTCACATCGACTCCAAACCTACTAATTTCTGCCATTCGGGTTAATATAGTCTATTGGTCAGTCTGTTGGACCCGGGTTAACTCAGACTCGGGACAACTCGGCCCGCTGCGAATACGGGCCCAGTTGTCTCAGCATACCCTAACTTTAACCCTAACCCTAATGCTAAACCCTACCCTTACCCTATCCCTAAAACCTTACCCAAACCCTAACCCTAAAAAATTCATTAAAATTTAATCATGCAGGGACAACTCTGCCCCGTATTCGCAACGGGCCGAGTGGTCCCTGGGTTCGAGTTTGCCCGACTCCAGTCTGTTGTAGATCTGTTGTAGGTCTGTTGTAGGTCTGTTGTAGGTCTGTTGTTGGTCTGTTGTCGGTGTCTCCATTGAGACTGGGGTATTGGCTACAGAGAGGACAGGGAAAAGTAAGAGGAGAACAGAGAGGAAAGGATGGAGATGTAATACATACCATTGTAAGACTGATTTCAATCTGTTCGGGCTTCATTAGCCTCTCGTAGGCAGAGCTGATCTCCTGAAATTTCTGTTTAAATTAAAAAAACATGTAAGGACAAGAAACTGGTGAATGTTGATGAATCAAATATGTCATAAGTCATAAGAGATTGAACCGACAATCGTACAATCGTAGTACTGAAAATTTGATTAACATGTGAACTGATAAATAGAAATATTGAAATATACATTTTCCGGTACCCTTTTAAGACAGCAGCACGATTTGAATGTATCCTGTTGCTGTATCCTGTTTTATAAGTTAATTATAACACATGATTACCGGTAGTTCATATTCATGTGCTCCGTGTCCTGTGTCGAACTGAATACTGATAATGATATAATAACTTGTATGGTTTCTTTAATCTTTCCTTATCTCATATATATATGTGGATTTTTGTTTATCCATGAAGAAAAGAATTGAATGGAGAAAAAAATATTGTCAATTCAATGCAGGGTTGCTTGACCTGGTAGAAGTAGTAGAAACAATGATGTTCATGTACATGGACGGCTATGGTAACAGCTGATAAAATGCTGACTAATTTATAATCAAACAGACACAGTTCAATACCATGTGCTTCTAAAATACATTATGCCCAATTCCAATTGTACTTTTATTGACCTCTTCAAGTGCAAATAAAAACCAAAATTTGAAAAGAGCTTTTTTTTTTCTAACTAGCTTTCAGTTCAAACACATTTGTCACTAGACTTGACATTCCAACACAACAGTAAATTTTAAAAGACAGTTTTCTTTTTTTTTTCTTTTTTTTACATGACCACAGGCAGAATTTGAAACCCAAATAAAAATGAGTTTTCACTGTAAAACTTTGTTCAATTGATGAGGATATTTGTGTGCTGTTATATAGTCCACAACGACATGTTAGGCCAGTTTATCAAAACCATTGTGAGTATACATTTGTGAACATACAACTTGAACTAAAACACATGTTATGAAATAAAATTCAATATCAACAAAGTTAAAACTTTTTCCATTTCATAAAGCTGGCCTCTGAATGCATGTGCTATTCAAGCCAATGAAACATGTTTATCGAAAATGATTTTTCAATATTTGATTTTATAGACTTTTCATCGAGCAAGAAATTAGTAGAGTTTCCAAAAACCTGCCTTCATGCAGAACTGATATAAAATACCCGGTATTCAGAATTTGTACTAACCTGTGTGGCGGCTGGAGAATTCTTGTGTTTGTCAGGGTGCCATTTGAGGGCCTGCCTTTTGTAAGCTGACCGGATGTCATCTTTGCTTGATCCTGATTTCAAAGAGAGGAAATTGATAAATACGATAAAATACAGCATATTTATCCCTACATGTGGAGTAGCTACACAAAACACACAAAATTACTATAAATTTAGTTTTCTTCAAAAATGTATGACTATTAAAGGAGGGTATCATATTTTGATTTATGCCCTTTGGAGAAGAAACTTAGAGATAAACAGAAATTAAATATATATTTTTAAATGACAAAGGAGAGTTATTCATGATTACGTCCCAATCCACTGAATCCATTGACCGAACTGCCAATTTTGGATTCGCATATATCTATAGTGATCTAATTTCAAACATTTTTAACTTTTTTATCATTGGTCCGATTTATTTCAAATTTCAGAATATATTTACGTGAAAGGACATTTTTTCCTTTTTAACTTTGAGAAATGTTTGTTACCACATCTTCCTAACTCTATAACATTGTACAGATGAGAAAAAAATGCTGCTAAGGTAGTTAGGTCCATACAATCAATGATAATCTGAAAGTTTAAGTCCCCCCCCCCCCCCCCCCCCCCCCCCCCGTCTTGAAATCTCGAAATCGGCCGAAATCCCCCGATCGGCGGAGGACTTTCAACCCTGCTTATTACATGTGTACAAGGATAGGATTGCCCTTTAACAGACCTTCCAAAAATGTTCACACCTGGTACTCATCTTTATCCTCCATAATGGCATATGCTCTTCACTACATACACTCATTTCTACACAGTCATCCATTCTCCACAACAACAACAAACAAAAAAAACTCAACAACCACATTCATGATACCCTTCACTCCTTCAGATTCAATGCACTCAGAAACACACATTCAAATCAGTCAACCAGAAGAGGAGTGGATAGAGCTCGGATCAACGATAAGTTAGCAAATTAGGGAGAGGAAGTAAAAGAAAGATTTTGTTTTTTTAATGAATAACAAAAATATTTCTAAAGATAATAAAATAAACTACCGTATTTGCCGGCGTAAAGGCTGCACCGCCGCATAGGCCGCACCCCCAACTTTGACATTTGTAGAGAGAAAAAAAAAAAAGGAAAAAAAAAAAACGGACCAAAGAAAATAATCATAATTTTCTTGTAGAACTCTATTTTTCCTACAAACTAATACCAAAATTATCAATCATTTTATAAATTTACAGGAAGTTTACCTAAAAAATTCAGAATTATCTTACTGAAAAGTTAAGAACACCGGCGATTGCGCGCTGTGAATCTCTGAAGCTGCGTTGGATTTGTTGCAACTCCCAGCCCGGTAGCTCCCCACCACAGAGTGTGTGAGCGAGGTATGATTTTGGTTACCGGGCCATGTGCTGTCTAAGCCAAGGACATTTTTACAAGTACGATTTTTTAGTACGAGTTTCTGGTCAGTTTTTTCTTCTTATTTCTTTGGTTGCACAACGATTAAAAAGATAACTTCTTCAAATTTGCTGCTGACGTTGTTCAGACTAGATCTTGTCCGATGTGTTTTCAAGTCAATTTTGTTAATATATTTTTTTGTATGAAGTTGCCTACAAATAATGGATGTGCTGTTTTGACTTGCGATTTTTACTGTTTCGGCGTATACGCCGCACCCCGACTTTTTGATATTTTCTCTTCCAAAAATACTGCGGCCTTTACGCCGGCAAATACGGTAAGCCTAAAATAGTCTGTTATATTACATCGTCTTTTGTTTTGCGTTAAAGCTAATCTTGAGCTCTGGTATGGGCATCGTATGTGATAGAACATAGCTAAAATTCACTCTGGATTTTTTTATTCTGCAGTAGATTGATTGTTTGAACCAGTAAAATAACAACAACCACACAAAAACTTGCTGGAAATCCATCTTCAATCAAAACCACAGCTCTAATTTGCGTATAGTGACCTGTGTTAAGCACATGGTGTCAGGCCTACAAATGTATTTACCTTGATTTCCTTATCTTTCTACATTCATTAGTCAGCCCTTATACATTTCTTACCGAAATCGTTTGGCACATGTCATTTATTTGTAATCTTGAACATTCAGTGTAAGTTTTCATGGATTCTGTGAGAATTTATTTTCTATTATCGCCAGAACTCAAGCTTATCTTCAAGCAACAAGCCTTTATTTGCTTTTCTCCTAAGACAGGGTTGGACTTTACTTAATCCTGCCACTTGCACTTTGTTCACAATAACTACACATACATGTAGGTGCTAGTGCAAACAAAATTTTGTTCAATATAAACTTCAAGGCTTAAAGATAAAGTTGAGTTCTGGTCATGCGATTGCATTGTGAAAGAAACGGTGTGGAATCAATCAGAAAAGGTTGATCATCTACATGTATACATGTAAGTAATGGTTCTAGAATCATCCAAATGATAAGTAATTTGGCCCAGTCTTGGTAAAGTAACAAGCACTGTACACAGAAAGATGTATACTACACGAACATGTAGCATAAAAAATCTGTCCCGATTTTTATGATGTTACATGCCATATTTAGAATATTAAGGCATTTGAAGAGCCATACTTTTCATGTAACATTTTTTATCTGATGTTATTCCACACTTGCATTTAAATACAATAACGCTCACAAATTATTTTTCACCTCTCCTCAGAACTCAACCTTCTCTTTAAACACATAATCTGGGAAATGCAGTGAACTTAACTGTACATCCTGTGTAGGAGGAAATAAAAGAATATAAATTCTGTTGTGTATCCCTGGCACAAGTTTCAAGGGCTCTGTAAGACTTGGCTTTATAAGTTTACAGTGTACACCCTCAAATTTTCTTTCACATAAACACTAAATTACATGTACATGTAGGTGTAAATTTAGGAGGAGGAAATAAGAGAATATATCTTCTGAAGGATTCACACTTTCTATGAAATTGAATTTAAGAGCAAAGCCAAAATTACAAACGTTGGACAGGGACACATGGTTCCCACCATTTCAAACTCAAGTCCTGGATGTTTCCCCAATAGACTTTCAAATGAAAGAACCAATATTTTAGGCACTTTACACACTGGAAGTTCAAGTAGCAAATCACACCCATTGGATGCACTGTTTCTAGACAGAATAGAGACCCTCTACTTTCTTTTGGGGCAATTGAAATTACCTGATAGTCTGATTTTAGTTATTCCTCCCCCCCTCCCCAAGCCCAAGTTCCCTGATTGGAAAAGGAGAACTCTTTTCTCTCTCTCTCTCTCTCTCATTTCCAGGATAGCTGGAGACCATGGACTATCATTTAGTTTTGCATTGCTGCTTGCACAAACAATGAACATCTACACCCATCATATAGGACAAAATCAAATGAGTAGCAAGATACATGTGTAGAAACAACTGAAAGTCTTGAAGTCCACTACATGTTTTATGATTTTATCATGAGGAACTTTTTCAAACCTTGAATCAGGTAGCATGGCAGCTTGAAAAAGTAATTTGTCACTTCCCCAGAATTTCAGGCTGTAATCTCACTAATCTGAAACTTCTCCAGGGAAAGAACAATAGAATGTACCTGTAATCCCCTGCAACCATGTAAGTAGGAGATTACAAACACTCTGTTGTTCTTGTACACTTGAAAACAAAGGATTCTCAGACTCGGTGGAGCATATAGCTAAATTGTGCAATCAAGCACACTACAAATCTGAGATTGCACAAGTGTGACAGCTTTACAGGGATCCGGGCTAACTCGGACCCGGGGACAACTCGGCCCAGCTGCAAAAACTGTCATTTTTTGTCATTTTACCCTAATTCTAACCCTATCTCTAACCCTAACCCTACCCCTAACCCTAAACCTAAACATGCAAAAAATGACTGTTTTTACAGCTGGGCCGAGTTGTCCCGTGGTCCGAGTTAGCCCGACTCCCTTTACAGGACATGTATCAGGTAGGCTAACATGTACTTATTAGGGCCTCTCTTGCGGATAAACACACGTACAAGTACATACATGAACATACAGGCCTGAATTCACAAAGGAGGTTTGTCGACAAACCTAGGTTTATGTGCATCATATGACGCATTTTGATGTGTATGTACGTCTGTCACAAAGACTTCGACATGGTACTGGAACGAAATTAAAGTGATATAAAGCTAGTATAAAACTAAGACTATTTGCTAGTTGTAAAATAGTTTTTTTTACTTCAGACAGCATCTATTCATGAAAAATTGAAGGAAAACAATGAGGTTAAGAATTTAAAAAACAAAAAAATTTAACAATCCTGTTCAAAAGGAAATAGCTAATATTGAAGCTTGTCTGCACTAGTTTGCCCATGGGAGATAAGACCTCCCTGCAAGGTCACTGACAGGTGGTTATCTCATCAAATCAGCTTCTTCTACTTCTACGTCATTACTTGACAGGATCCATCAGTCAGGATAAACATCAATTAACAGGAGAAAAAGAGGATCATGGGGGACCACCAGGCACTGATTAGGCATTGTTTGCTATATAGAGGGCGCAAGTAGCTTTAAGTAGTGCAGTGGGGCTTTAAAGGGGGATGTAACATGGCATATACTGGTTAACGCCATCTATGGCTTCTTTTGGACAACTGCACATAAACGAATGGACTTGATTAACGGTCAGCGCAAGCTAGCGTTCGCGAAACAGACCGATGTGCTACACGCACATGAATACTGCGGTCGCGTCGTCCGTAGTGGTATTTTACCTGATTGGCCCCGAGTTAGGCCATGGGAAAGACTAGAGTCCGTCAGTCTCTCCCTCCCCCCCCCCCCCCCCCAAAAAAAAGGAAAAAAATGCATCCCCCAAATACTTCATTTCTTGTAATGTTAATATAAAACAGACCCTAAATTGTATGCAGTCTGTCTTGGATCTACTTAGTTCTAGACCCTACATCAAAGTTCCTTCTTCGAAAGTGCTTAGATGATGCAATGCATATTTCGCAACCACATTTTATTTCAGAGTCAAACACAATGGCAATGACAATGCATTGCAAAAATGAGACCAGTCACAAGGCCAAGGCAAAGCCATAGACATGCAAATGCCACCACTCACTGTATGTAATGACATCACACACACACACACAAACAAGGCGATGGCGTAGCCGTAGAGCTCTGCACATGTCACTCTAACTAAGTTACTCATAGAAATAATCCGTTGTCCCACTTATTTATAACGGCTCAACACACAAATTTTACCTTCTTCAACTTCAAGGATCTTATAGGATTCTCTCCGAGAAATCTCCATCGTTGACACCTAAATCTTTAATATTTTTGATCTTGTTTTGTGCCAGCAGCGCATATTCTCTACGCTGATATTCGCCTTTGTCGCCTTACTATCTCGCTATCCTAGCTAGCTAGCTAGGTACGTACATGTAGGTAGCTCGAGCTCCGAGTACGGTATGGTGTTTTCAAAAAGGCCAATCATAAACAAATATCACATGTGCCTGCGATGATCTTCCATCGGCCTCTCTCGAAGTAAAACTTTTACCCTGGCATGTGAATTACCTTCATCAGTGGCGGATCCAGGGGGGGGGGGGTGGGGGTGGGGGCGGGGAAGTCCGGGGCCCCTTTTTTTTCTTTATTTGAAGACGAGCCCCCTCCCCTGGTGCTCAAGGGGGGGGCGCGATTTTTTTTTTTTTTTTTTTTTTTTTTTTTTTGGGGGGGGGGGGGGTGGGCGGGTGCACAAACAAAATCATCACCCCCCCCCGCGTTATTTTCTTCTGCGGCACAGATGTGTGCTTTTTTTTCAAAGAGTTCTTGATTTAACCCTAACACTAACCCTAACCCTAACTCTAACCCTAAACTTTCCCATAGGCTCAACGCGCACCTTACCTGTCCTAATTTCCTAAATATTTTCTCACGAATTGGGCCCCCGGCTTTGGCGCCCTCCCCTGCCGTCGTCTGGATCCGCCCCTGATCTGTATAGGTCTAAAGGGCCTAGGTGAAACTTGTGTCATGGGCTTTTTGAAATTCTTTTAATGATAAATGTAGATGAATATCATAGACAAATGTCTGGGCCTGCCAGAGAATGGGCCTCAATCAAATATAAATGCAATTTAGTTGAAGTATTAAAGAGAGAGTATTAGCTGCAAGTGTTTGCATTGACCAATAATTCTTTGGTAAGTCATGGTTTAAGGTAAAAGTCACATGATCAAGCAAAGTTAATGGCGAACTTCCTATGGGGGGGGGGCGGCGGCCATATGCTATAGGTTGTTTTATTGCATGTGTTCCTATTTACATTGGAAATTTTCCAATTCTAATCGCTCAGCTCTGGCTCATTACGGCACTGATTTGTTCTATAATTAAGCTGAAGTGCCAAATTGTTAGAAAATGGAAATTAAGTAGATATTCGAGCGAGGAGCGTACGTCAGCCCCCTGGAAAAAATTGCCCATACGCCAAAGTCTTCAGTCAGGGTCGTTTGGTCCGAGTGAAATTGTAAAAAACTTTGGCCGTTTTGATCGACTTTGAAGCAGAAATTCCAAGGAAAAGTTTGTATTGTCATGTCAATATGTGCCTATGAAAACACATGTCTCCCATTCATCATGTAATAGGCCTAGCTATACCCCACCCCCTCTCATGAATAGGAACATTTCTAGCAACTATCAAAACATCAATTTTCCTCCCTCTTCTTGAATAAATTATTTCAAGCCGGGTGGATTTCCTGGAAAGAGGAAGACACATTGCAGTATATTAAGAAAAGTATATGAAAAAGTATCTTTTTGTTGAAGTTTTACTTTATTTTTTGCTTGTTTATAGGAATTATCTGTGAAGAGGAGGGGGTGCATGGAGGCTAATAACAGATGGATCACAAAACAAAACAGAAAAGGCCTATCTATTTATTAGAAAAAATGCATCTGTTTTTTCATAAAGGGGTATATATAGGCAGAGAAGTGACTTACAAAAAGGGTCAAATTTATTTATCTATAATTAGGAGAAGAACGGAAGATGATAGAAAAGGGAAAACAAAGAAATACACAACTTAAGGAGAGTGGATGATGGAGAAGGAAAAACAAGGAATTTAATATCGGAATTATATAGAGAAGAGGATATGGATTAAAGGAAAAACAAAGAAATATAACGGAGAAATGGATATATAGATTTAAGCAAATATCGGAATTATAGAGAAGAGGACATGGATTAAAGGAAAAACAAAGAAATATAACGGAGAAAAGGATATATAGATTTAAGCAAGTAAAACAAAGAAATACTTGTAAATACATGACGAAATTTAGAGGAGAGGACAGATTGAAGGAGAAACAAAGAAAAACATAACGAAGATGAGGATAGATATAGGGCCTATACAAACAATTAAAGACAACGAAAGAAAAGAGGAAAATATATAGATTGAAGGAAAAACAAAGAAATACATAACGAAAGAGAAGACAGTGGGATGGATTTAGGGAAACACAAAGAAAGTACATAACGAAAGACAAAAGGATAGATTGAAGGAGAAACAAAGGGAAAAACAATGAGATACATAACGAAAGTGCTTGGTGGCTCTCATTCCTTTCATCAGCCAGGCTTCAAACAAGCGAGTTTTAGCACAGCAAAGGACGACGCGGGAGCACATGTACACCATCGATCGCACACAGATAGATCATATCCTACCGCGAGATTTCAATTCATCACCGCTTGGGATCCGGAATCTCCTTCTCCAACATGGAAAATTTACATCAAGTGCAAGATGCAATTCTGGCAGCCTATGCTTTCGACGTTATAGATGATATAGAGTTCTTGCTTCTCAGTGAGATTAACGAATCTAGCAACCAAGACTTCGAACATGATGATGGTCACTTTGACTTGGACAATTTCAACGATGATGAGTGTTGGAGCTATTACAGGTAAGACAGAGTAAATCTAGTTCTAACTCCAGGGAGCACCGCCGCCTAAGGCGTCGGCGGCGGAGCTCCCTGGAGTTATGGTAGCAATATTGGGTAAGTAAGGTCGATCTCGACACGACGTCGCGTCGGCTCCTCTCTTTAGATGCCGACCATACCCAAACTAAGAGGCTAAACGAACGAAAGAGACGGACATTTTCTGTCTATAGAAGTATAGTATTATTAGTAGCAGTAGGAAGTGTTTTGTTGTTAATTCGTTATTTTTTACCCTCCAGGCCAGGTGTTGAACTTTGAACTTTGACTCCAGAACTGTACACAAATAATCAGATAGTCTAATGAAAGATTTTTTTCAATATTTCTGGTATCGAACATTATGAGATACATAACTTACAGTATATCAACATATTGAAGTAGCAGCAAGGGCCAGGGCAAAGTTGGACCGAAGTTTCTGTCTTTTTCGTTCATTATTAGCCTCTGATTTAATTAGGCAGGGTCGGCTCCTCTCTTTAGAGACGGACCAACCATAGGCATTCGCACGGTTCGTGTTCAAACATTTTGCAAAATTATGACCATTTATGGCCTTATTCTTTGCCCAAAATACTATCTTTTACCCGATGCATATCCGATGCATTTCATTTTGTAAATTAGGCCTAGATAGGCTATTATACATCGATCGGTTCCACTTACCAACTTGACTGAATAAATCCGTTTAATGGTCCCTTTTCAGGAAATTATGGGTCAAAATCGACAGCCATGTTGAAAATCTTGCAGCCGTCTTTTAAACTCATGACGTCATCAAAATCTCATCCCTTCTAGTCTACGGGCAAGGCAAAATGATTATGAAGGAAAAACTGTTCACGTGCTACAAGTTCGTAATGCCGTTATCAGAGTTATCACATGAGCTGATGAGCATCACTTATTGAAAAAACAAAGAAAGTAGTACAGTATCTTTAATGGTATATATTTTCAAGTCGGCTCTGGTCAGGTCTGCCTGGACACTTTTGCCCGACCGTGGTTTAGGGAGGCCAATTTTGGAAACGTTTGTCAAATCTACTAAGTCACTTTGCATTAATTTTTTCTGCTATTTGCACCGCTGTTAATTTGTCAAACACTTAATTCTAAGAAATTCAAACTGAGTAATATTTTGGTTGATTTCTTGTTTTTTTAACAGATTCAAGAAGGATGAAATATATCGGCTCAAACATGCTTTAGGCATTCCAGACAAAATCACCTTGCCAAACAGGTCAAGAATGGATGGATTGAAGGCTCTCTGCATAGGTCTGCAACGTTATGCCAATCCATGCCGATATGGAGATTTAGTTAAAGTCTACAGACATCCAGTGCCCCTGCTCTGTTTAGCCTTCAACTGGATGACTAAATTCATCTATGATACCCACAAGCACAGACTGACAACATTGGATCAGCCTTGGTTGGCCCCTCAGCAGCTGAGAATTTACGCTGATGTCATTCACCAGAAAGGGGCACCACTAAAAAACTGTTGGGGATTCGTGGATGTAACCGTTCGTGCGATTTGCAAACCTGGGGAACAACAACAACAGGGGGTTGACATTGACCACAAGCCTGAACATTTGCTCAAGTACCAGTCTGTCACTACTCCAAATGGCATGATAGCCAACCTTTACGGACCTGTGGAAGGGCGACGACATGACTCCTACCTTCTACGGGAGTCGGGTCTTCTAACCATACTTGAAGACGGGTCCCATGATGCAGAGGGTAACGTGCTGTGCATCTACGGGGACCCTCGTTATCCCGCCAGACCTCAGCTGCAGGCCCCATTTCCTACTGCAAACATCACACCAGACCAGGCAGCATTCAACGAAGTTATGTCCAAAGTCAAGATTACTGCCGAGTGGTCCTTCGGGGGCATAGTCAACTTCTTCAAGTTGTCCGATTTTAAGAAGAGCCAGGAGATCCATGAAAGTTCTTGTGCAAAGATGTACATGGTGTCAGGCATTCTTACAAATGCCCATACATGTATTTATGGGAACAATACACCCTCCTACTTTCAACTTCAGCCTCCATCACTGGATGAGTATTTTCAATAACTTTGATCGAAACAATTTCTGTTATGAACTCATTCAATCTTTTTTCTTTTTTTTGTTGTCGTTGATGGGAATCAAATTTTTGCTTAAATACAGTACTATTTTCTTTGCTTTTAATATTGAGTGATGCTCATAAATAATTTGCCCTTGTTAGCTACTTCCATATGTTCATACATGTATACACATCATATCATACATGTATACTGTTCTTGTGCAAAGATGTACATGGTGTCAGGCATTCTTACAAATGCCCATACATGTATTTATGGGAACAATACACCCTCCTACTTTCAACTTCAGCCTCCATCACTGGATGAGTATTTTCAATAACTTTGATTGAAACAATTTCTGTTATGAACTCATTCAATTTTTTTTGTTTTTTTGTTGTTGACGGGAATCAAATTTTTGCTGAAAATACAGTACTATTTTCTTTGCTTTTAATATTAAGTGATGCTCATAAATAAGTTGCCCTTGTGAGCTACATGTACAGTGTATGTTCAAATACTGTAAGTAATGTATCTCATAAATGTTCAATACCAGATTGTATTTTGCCCATACAATGTATTTATGGGAACAATACACCCTCCTACTTTCAACTTAAGCCTCCATCACTGGATGAGTATTTTTAATAACTTTGATCAAAACAATTTCTGTTATGAACTCATTCAATTTTTTTTTTTTTTTTGTTGTTGACGGGAATCAAATTTTTGCTGAAAATACAGTACTATTTTCTTTGCTTTTAATATTAAGTGATGCTCATAAATAATTTGCCCTTGTTAGCTACTTCCATGTTCAAATACTGTAAGTAATGTATCTCATAAATGAAGAAATTGTTCTCAAATTACATTTTTTTTTAAAATAGGATCCCCACAGTAATGATGATTCAGTTTATGATGTACAGTGTACATCTCCTCTTTGTAACCTATATTTAATCGTTCCATGTCACTGGCTGTGTTTGCGACAAATAATTTTCTTCGATGTCCAGTCAGTATTATTTGATAGGATTTGGCAAGCAAGCATTACTGTTACCATTGTTATTTTGGCAAGTGAAAATATAAAATTAACAAGTAAGAAAACTTGATTCTCAAATGAGAAGACATTTTTTTCCAGGAAGGGATAAACCAATAGACTAAAGCAAGGTAACTTATTTGAATTATTAACCAAAATGGACAGAATTTTCCATAAAAAGTATTTCTTTTAACAATAAAAAAAGACAGTGTGGAGCACTCAAGCTGTGAATTGGTCATTGCTGTGTCAGTCAGATACAGGTCATACAAGCAAAAACTGCAAACTGATCATCTTATCTGCCAGTGTTCAAGAGAAATATGCACTGGATATTGATTTGTTGAGTACAACAAAACCTTCTTTAATACATATGAGTTTTTTTTTTTGAACCAGTAGAATGCATTAAATTGCATTTCATAACACAGATGGACATGTTCTTGAGGTAAAGGGGAAACGTAGCTGATTTTTCTGTGTGTTTGTGTATTCTATACACTTTGTGCCAGTTTTTGTATATAAACCAATCTAAACAAAACTTTTATTTAATTGTTCCATGTCACTGGCTGACTTTGCAACAAAAAATTCCTTTGATGTCCAGTCAGTATTATCCAATAGGATTTGACAAGCAAGCAATTTCACATCATGCAAGTGAAATGTAACATTTATTGGTAAGAAAACTTCACTCTCAAATGAGAAGAAAGATTTTTCAAGGAAGGATCAACCCAAAAGACTAAAGCAAAGGTAACTAATTTGAATTATTAACCAAAATGGACAAAAATTTTCATAACAATTATGCTTTTTACTTTATTTCTATTTCGGTTAAAGTGAATTTTTCTTTTGGGAAAGGATAAAACATTAAGTGGTGATTTGAATTGCTCAAAGAGCAAACAATAACAAAAGACAGTGTGGAGCACTCAAGCTGTGAATTGGTCATTGCTGTGTCAGTCAGATACAGGTCATACAAGCAAAAACTGCAAACTGATCATCTTATCTGCCAGTGTTCATGAGAAATATGCACTGGATATTGATTTGTTGAGTACAACAAAACCTTCTTACTGTATATCAGGGTGTGAAAAAGAAAGGAAATATAAAGGTATAGTACCGGCAATGACTTTGTAATCAGAACCTTATCTGAATATTTTCTTCTTCATATACCGGTACCAGTAGAAAACTTTGAATTGTCTTTCATAAGGCTCCCCAAAAAAATTGTTTGGTTGTCCTCGACCGCCTGCTCGTTATTTTCGGGCCACTCATATATTTTTTTTAAATTTTAAATTTAATTTGTTTTTCTCCTAATTTTATTTTTATTTTATTTTTCCATATTTTTTTTTTGGGGGGGAGCAATTTTAAATGCCTAACATACCATTTCATGCATTTTCAAGGATCAAAAAGCGTCCTGTTGCCAGTTTGGTCTTTCTGTACTAATTAGGTATTTATTAACTTGCCATTTTTATTTTTCTATGTCAAAATGCTGTATTTTAAAGCCAAAAATACTTTCTGTGTTGTTCTTGATATTCATTGTACAATGTACATATATTTAAAAAGATGATATTAAACTATTCTTTTACCATATTAAAGTGTTTTATTGACTCGTTTGTTAAAATGCTTGACATCCCAATGACTTTAAATTTTTGTATGGGGAAAAATGGTTTAAAAAAAAAAAAAAAAAAATCTGCCCGCCTGCCCCTACTCCAGAAAAGCAATCGAGGCCAACCAAATTTTGTTTTCTTTCTTGCCTAACACAGATGGACAAGTTCTTGGGGCAATAGGGAAATGTGGTTTGTTTTACTCATGTTCGTGTATCGTATATGTGTGCATTTATCAATTTGTGCCAGTTTTTATGTCATTTGATTAGGTTCTTACCTCTGAAAATAAACCCAACTATAAGTGTTGATATTGTAAATAAGTTTATTTTAACTGAAATTAATGACTACAAAAACATATTTTCTTTTACTAGAAAAAAACAGTACTGGAAGATGATAGAATGTGGTGTGTTGTGGAGTGTTTAACAGCATTTATGGTGTGATTGTGCCATCCAGTTCTGGTTTGGGCATGATGTGCTGGCCTTTTGGGTAGTTAAAGGGACTTTGTAACATTGTTCAGATGAGAGATAGTGGTGCTAAGGTAGTGACTTCAATGCTAGATGTACAATTAAAGATAATCTGAAAATTTGAGCGAAAACGGACCATTATTCATGGTACAAATTAGGAAAAACTGATCCGATCGATTCCCTAATTCTCCCAACTATATTATTACAATTTAATTAGGTGAATGGAAATCTCACAAAGCAATAAAATGGCTCTACATTCCATTCCAGACATTTAAGTGTTGACAGATTTTTTATAGCCTGTTTTTATGTCTTTTTTTTCATGGAAAAACGGTTGGGAAAATTAAAATGTGGTTGGGAGAATTTAGATTCACAAGCGCCTCCCATCAACGCCCATTCGAAAACCCGTTGAACTTTGTTAAAAATCTTCATATTGCGTGAATTAATTTCGGATTTGGGGCATCGTATTTGGATAATTCATACATACTCACATAATTTTACGTGTTTTGCATCCTGATTCAACAGATTTGTGAAATCAACCATCACAATGTTACTAAGTATCTTTAAGTGTGAATGCTCCTGCACAATTCGGTACTTGTATGTGTGAATGTGTATGTTTGTGTGTGAAGCAGTACTGTGTGTTTTCAAATCCAAAGGGGTGGGCAAAGACTGGTCATTCCCTTCTCACCTCCTCCACACACACCCACACATACACACACAAACCACATTACTCATACTCTTAACATTATTAAAGGGATAGTTGAGTCCTGTTGCAGAGGGCGCTACATTTTTTTTTTTTTTTTGTAAGATAATGAAAAACTGACTGTCAAATTTGAAAGAACATAATATTTAAATGTCAAAATCATCTTTGTTTGATCAAAAACGGTTCAGAGACGGCTGAAATATAACGATTTCCAATACTTGTGTACCACCACAAATATTAGATATTTTGAACAATTTGAAAAAACCGTTGAAAAAAATGAAATAACGCCTTCTACCGTTACGTCGTATTTCAGCCAATGCCGATGTAGGCTTTTTTTTAATTGGCATTTTCGTGTTGCTTATATTACCCACAATTAGCCTGCTCATGTACTGTTATTATTAATTAAATAATTAATTAACGGTCACCATGTTTTTAAAAGTGGACCTGAATTGGTATGATCGTATCGGCTAAATTTCACACATTTTGGGGTCTAAAATTACCTTCATAGCAATTTTAGGTTCTAAAAGGGCATTATAAATGTCATAGATAAGAATAAGGGCAATAACCATGCACTTTGAAGGCATTTGCAGTCTGAAAATAGAACTCAACTATCCCTTTAAGCATAAATGCCACGATCAAGGTACAAACAAGATCATTTTTGAAAGAAAAATTAGCCCCCTTTGGTGGGATGACCACACCCCACCCCCCCCCCCCCCCCCCTTTGCCTTCAAGATTTTCCAGCTTCACTACACTAGCTTGGACTGCTGGAACTAACCAGTTTGAATTTAGAACATTTCTTTATCTGCATCGTAAGTTCAAACTAGTTAAGGTTTCTTGAAAACATAGAAACACCTGTGATAACAAAACAAATTAAAATACTTTTGAATTTTTATTTTCTCAACACAAAATATTGGATCATGAAAAGTATGACCAATAAAATGAACATATATATCTATGTACATATATACAAAATAAAGAAAAAGAACACAACTACATAAAATGTCTCTTAGCTTGATATGATTTACGTGTATCACTTAAGGTGCTGAATACTGCATTAAAAAGGACACATTATAAAGAAAGGGTAAACAACAATAAGTAGATGAAAACTACATGTGTAATACTAATTGTAGTAATAGTATCTATTCTACAATCTATTTCACCCTGCGTCACCTATTTCAATAGAACTTATGTGAAAGATTTGTACCTAGTGTAAAAACAATGTCTTGGCACTATTAGCTTCATTAACCTGTGTTATGGTTGGTAAAAAATACATCAGTGGGTAAAAAATACATCAGTGAGTAGAAAATATGAATTAATAACAAAACTACTGTACAGTGCAATACATGAATCCATTCTACCCTATATCACCTATTTTATTTCAATGAAATTACCCTTAAAGTTAGATACATGGAATACGCTGAAAACCTAAAACTTTCAATCACTTACAACTTACATTATGAAAACACATGTACAAACAATATAACCACCAAAGATCTATTGAAGAATTTAAAGTACCTGCGTGAAGAATATTATTTAGTATCGATCCTGAGATGATTTCTGTAATTGCCGGTTTACTTGGATCTCTGATGCACATGGGACTTATAACTTATATAATAATAATATTTAAACTGCTAGCTCTCTAGTGATGCATACTTTCAAAAATGTGATTTTCTTTGCATAGCTACTTTAACAAAACTATGTTAACAAGTTACTCTGAAGGCTAAACATGTAAAAGTAATAAACCACAGATTAATTAACAACTATACAATGGATTTATAAGAGTTTTTACGGATCATCCAGCTAGAAAAGTCACTGGAATAACAAACTGGAAATTTTTACATTTTTGGACAATGGCGTACAAAGCTGGAACAATGCCAATGAAACGTGCACACACAAAATAAGCATTCAAATTTCTAGTCTATTATTTGCACAGAAATATAACTAACAAATGAAGTTAAAAATAAATATGAAAATAATGAATTTAAACAACAAACTTGCCTCAACACCTTCATAAAATTTATTGGCATTGTGAAAACTACTAAAGACTAAGGGGCAATATCTTGCTTTCATATATGATGGTATCCATATTTGCAGTTGAATGAAAGGAATATAGCATGGGCAATGGTAATGGTACATAGAAAAAATGTGATAGCACCAACTATAAAGAAAACTAAGGAGGAAAAAGGAAGTCATACACATTAAAAAGGCAAGATATTGTTTAATGTATCTTTGGCATGTACATATCATAAGGCCTAAACAAAAAAGATGTTGTATTGCCTTTTAGATGCCAAAACATGGGTCGGTTGGTTGGAAATCTTTTGTGTACCTCCCTCTTTGGGCCGATATTTCTCATTTTGGAATGTTATAATACATTTTTTTCTTCTTAAAAACAGTACCAAAAAAAAGAAGCTTTTTTAAAAAGCCGACCGTGGATCTCAAGATTTTTTTGGTCGGTCGCAAATGGCTATACATCTTCTTTTAACGCCTAATGGCAGATGGGTAGCTCTTAGGAAGACCACAGGAATATTCATTAGTGTGGTATACAGGTATAGTGAGTAAACTTGATTTTTATCTCTAAGCTAGGTCACCCTAGACTAGACAGAGGGGAGCCTGTGTACTTTGCCTCGGTATGCATATTCAAAATCCACAGACTAAATAGTTCAAATTGAGAGAGTTGTTATACTGAATCTGGATTATTAAAGATAAAGACCAGTTATGGTCATGCGATTGCATTGTGAAAGAAACCTTGTGGAATCGATCAGAAGAGGTTGATCATCTAGCATATAAGTATTGGTGTGTACTGCAAGGTTCTGGAATCATCAAAATGATAAGAAATTTTGCCCATTCTTGGTAAAGTTACAAGCACTGTACACAGAAAGATGTATATGGGACTATGCGACACGTGCGTGCTATCTATCAGGTCCGAATAGATATGATAATTTACCAAATATATCAATTAGTAGGCGGTTTCTCGGCAAAATTTGTGTTATCACGTATATCACGTAGTCAAAACATATTCTTTCACATTAATGGTAATAAGAGCTTCCATTTCATTTTTGGAAAGGGGGGCGTTTCCAAAACTGGTCTTTACCTTTAATGGAAATGTAGGTCATTGATTGTATGTTTTATTATACATATCATCGTTTAGAAATATACAGGTTGCAGAAGGACTAAATTATTCATTTAGGCAGAAGAATATTGAGAGAGTGATTAGGCAGTTTGGGAAGAAACTTTCTTGTGTCAACAGAAAGTATAGGTCAATGTTCAACTAACTCAGCGAGGAGAGGAGATGATAAAGTTAAAAAATGCTTACACTATTTCAAAAATTTCCAAAAGAGGTTTTTAACTAATTGTTGATTTCTCCAATTAATCAATTATTTCAACAAAACATCACAAGCATAATTTTGTGTGAAAAATTGTTCAAACCAATACTTTTTTAGAGAGCACCTTCTAATTTCTTGCGTTTTAATGGCTCTTTTTCAATGATAACAGGCTTTTTAGTTACTTAATCGTTTATAATTTTATATACCTTTTGAGCATGTTGAGTTATAACTATTAGCTTGTAATGTTATAGTGCAGGTTTTGGTATCTAAAGCTCAGACTTACCAAAACTATCAAAGTCAATAATTTAAAAGAAGTGTATCCTGACGAGACTATGTGTCTTTACCATGGCCTGACTCGGGGCTAATCTTGTATAATACGACTACGGACGAGGCGAGCCCTCAGCAACCATGTGCGTGCAACATATGCAAAACTGAAGCGTTAGGAGAACCTCGGCCTGTTTCTTGAATGCTGACCATGTAGAGATGAAGTCGCTGACTACCGTTAATCAAGTCCATTCGTTTACGTGCAGTTGTCCAAAAGAAGACGTAGAGGGCGCTAACAAGTATTTGCCAAGCTACACTCCTTTGAAAAAGAATGTTAACAAGTCCTGCAGGCATAAAAAAAGTACTATATAGCTGAAAAGACAGATTGGTTATCAATTATGACAAAGTAAAATGTCAGCAACAGTTCACTGCATCACTCAAACTTATATCAGTAGACATGAATGATGAAAAGAAGATATCATTCATTGTTCTTTAATTATTTTCTAAAGAATTTATGAGGGCCACCATCATGGATTGCATCTGTTGATTATGTTGCTGCATAAGTTGTTGTTGCTGAAGGGATTGTTGCTGTTGCTGCACCATCTGTTGCTGCACAATCTCAAAGCGACGCTCTCGGATTGTTTTTTCAGCCTGCCTTTTCTCCTCATCTGCTCGCCGTCTCTCTTCTTCTTCTCGTCTCCTCTCCATCTCTTCAGCTCTCTGTCTCTCCTCTTCTTCTCTCCTCCACTCCATCTCTTCCCTCTTTGTCTCCTGCTCCAACTCCATCTTTTTTTCCATAAATGCAAGTGTTTCTCGCCCTCTGTTTCTCGTTTGTGGAATGTTGCTGGTGCCGCCTTCACCTTGGTGTCTAAAATGCAAAATTAAAAAAAAAAGAGAAAAAGGAAGTGTCAAGTGTCAACCATGTGAGATATTCGAAAGCCTGCATGATGTGATGCTGATACTGCATTCACTTTGGTATCTTAAATGAAATATAAAACATAAAAGAAAAAGGAATTTTAAAGTCAATCTCCATGTTGGACAAGAACACTACTGAATGTTGGTTTACATGTTACTAAAAATTTATCAAAGGGATAATGGAGTTCTGTTTTTTGTGAGATAATGAAAAACTAAGAGTCAAATTCGAAAGAGCATACAATTAATGACAGAATAAACTGTATTGTGGGGTTCCACAATCATTCAATAATTTTGAACCAGCCAGTTTCTAAATAGTATAGATATATCGACTGCTATGAGAGGCATCGCTGTTTCTTTAGGCTCAAGGGGACGTTACATCCTGTGATATGACGTCCCACGAGAGCCAGTGTAGAAACAGCTATGCTTTTAATATTAAAGCAGTTGATATATCTTTTATATACCTAATTCACAAACAAATCTACAAAGAATTTTACCTCATCTTTTTCTTGAGTAAAGATTGACTGGTTAAAACATCACAGAAAATCTGAGACACTGTGTGTAAATTTTTGCTGGAAAGTTGCCTGAATGTTTCGATCATTCGGGAATCGCAGACAAAAAGCAATGTATGGTATCTGTGCTCGCACAAAGAAATTTTTTACACGTAAACCAATGAGGATCAGAGCACAATCAATTTATCAGCCTGTTACCCGGAGCAACGGGCTTCTCTAAAAAAACTATTGACCGGTAGGCGGACATGCGGGCATCTTTTTAAAAACTATTGACCAGTAGGCGGGCATGGCTAAAATCATGACTCCAATTTCGACTAATCAGATGGCTAGTTTTCCAAAGAGAGGTACATGTATATAATTGTTGAAAATCTCTCTATCTTATCACTATTTCAACAAAACATCACATGTATAATATCGTATTTGAATTGGTTGAAATCAATGGATTTTTAGGCAGTGCCCTCTCGAGTTTTAATAGCTTTTAACTTAGTCATTTGTAATTTTGTTTTCCTCTTCCTTTCGAGCATGTTGAGTTATAACTACATAAATATTAGTTTGCAATGTTATAGTGCAGGTTTTGGTTTTGGCTCAGACTTACTCAAACTGTCAAAGTCAATATTTTAACAAGAATGTTAACAATTCCTGCAGGCACAAAAAAGTATTATATACCTCTCTTTAGAAATCTAGCCATCTGATTGGTCGAAATTGCAGACAGGATTTTAGCCATTCCCCTCATACTCTCATACCCGCCTACCAGTCAATAGTCTTTTGAAAAGTGCCCTCATACCTGCCTACCAGTCAATACCATAGTCTTTTTAAAGATGCCCGTTGCCCCGGGTAACAGGCCACATAAATCAAGTGTGCTCAGATCCCCATTGGTTTACGTGCTAAAATTTTCTTTGTGCGAGCGCGGACACCATACCAACAGTGCTTTTTGTCTGCGATTCCCAAATGATTGAAACTTTCAGTCATATTTCCAGTAAATGTTTAAACCAATTTTTACTCAAAAAAGGATTAGGTAAAAATTCTTGGTAGATTTTTGTTTCAATTCGGCATATAAAAGACATATCGACTGCTTTAATATTCGAGGTCTGGCTGTTTTATAAATAGGCTCTCTGGAACTTGCACATCTTGCCATGACCCCGAGGCGCGCCACCCACCCAGGCGCGCCTCGGGGTAATGGCAGGGTGCGCACGTTCCCTTGAGCCTATAAATCAGCCAGGCCTCTCAAAACAGTCAATATCTCTATACTTCATAGCTGAAAAGACAGATTGTTTATAAATAATGACAAAGTAAAATGTCAGTTCCCTGATGATCATTCAAACTTATTCCAGTAGACATAAATAATGAAAAAAAATATATAATAACATTTATTGTTCTTTACTTTTTTTCTAAAGATTTAATGAGGGTCGTCATCATGGATTGCATCTGTTGATTATGTTGCTGCATTAGTTTTTGTTGCTGAAGGGATTGTTGCTTTTGCTGCAGCATCTGTTGTTGCACAATCTCAAAACGACGCTCTCGGATTGTTTCATCAGCCTGCCTTTTCTCCTCATCTGCTCGCCGTCTCTCTTCTTCTTCTCGTCTCCTCTCCATCTCTGCAGCTCGCTGTCTCTCCTCTTCCTCTCTCTTCCTCTCCAACTCTTTTCTCTTCATCGCCTGGTCCAACTCCATCTTTCTGTCCAGAAATGCAAGAGTATCTCGCCCTCTGTTTCTTTGCGGAGTAGTGCTGGTGCCCAATTCACCTAGGTGTCTAAAATGCAATATTAAAAAAAAGGAGAAAAAGGAAGTATCAAGTGTGAATCATGTGAGATACAGTAAGGTATTTAAAAGCCTGCATGATGTGGTGCTGGTACTGCATATTCACCTTGGTATCTAAAATGAAATATAATACCTAAAAGAAAAAAGGAATTTTAAAGTCAATATAACTTGTAAATGAAGAACACTACTGAATGTTGGTTTACATGTTACTAAAATTATATTAAAGGGACAGCTGAGTTTTGGTATAGAGGGCGCTACACAACAAAATAATCTTTTGGCGAGATAAATGAAAAACTGAGTGTCAAATTTGAAAGAGCATACAATTTTAATGACAGAATAAACTGTATTGTGGGGCCCCCCAATTATTCAATAATTTTGAACCAGCCAGTTTCTAAAAAATTGTTGATAATCTCTCACTATTTCAATAAACATCACATGTACAACAATGAATGAACGTGAAGCCCAGTTCTTGGTCCCTTGGTAGTAATTCAAAAGTTATAACCACCTTTTGATTTTCGTACTCTGTAGATTTCAAATAAAAAGATGACATGGGAATATGATAATTATTGTTATGAGTGTGTTTGGAGGCGGGGGAGGGGTGTTATGGAGTACACCAAGAATTTGTTAAACTGAAAAACTCTTCTAAAAAATACCTTTTCCTAGTTTCTGCAAATGTTTCGCAGGCCCTCTTTCTTGATTCTTCACTGTCACCTTCCTTCACCTTCTGTTCATCGACTCTCTCCTTCGGTGCCATCTCCATGTCCTCCTCTTCTTGAATCATCTCCTCTACTGCCTCTCGTATCACTTTCTCCCCATTTGTCTCCTCTACTGTGACCCCTCCAACTGCCTTCTTCAAATTTTTTTTCACCTTTACTTGCTCTTTCAGGAGGCTGATTCGATCTCTAACAGCTCGGGAGTCGACCTTATACCCCTTCCTTTGCATTGCTTCGGCAACCTGCTGCCATGCTTTTCCCCGCTCCGCCGTTTTATACTTAAGCCGGAAGGGGTGTGCCAGCGAGACT
This sequence comes from Strongylocentrotus droebachiensis, assembly GCA_035222895.1. Taxonomy (NCBI): domain Eukaryota; kingdom Metazoa; phylum Echinodermata; class Echinoidea; order Camarodonta; family Strongylocentrotidae; genus Strongylocentrotus; species Strongylocentrotus droebachiensis. The sequence goes on from JAVYIG010004894.1 coordinate 146,907, forward strand.
TCCCCAACGAGTATGTTTATACTAGTGTTGTCCCAGGTCATGCTGTGCACAGTACAAGAAATGAAAAACAAAACAAAGATTTAGATAAAATGGAATTCTGAAATCAACATAATGGGTACTATACAATATACATACATGTGTATAGATCTTGTTATCATGAAAAACATCATATCATAACGCATTATATTTTGGGCATTACAATTTAAGACAAAAAAGGTGGAAAACGATTGTAGAAAGGATATTGAGTTAACTCCAATTGCTGTCAATTAAAACATACTCGAATATAACGTAAAATATACATTTATGTTTTCACCATATTGCTCCATTATATCTTGCTGCATTGTAAACCAGAGTATAAATCAGGAAGATCCATGCGTTCAAGTACGACATCTTTGTTAACCCTATATTCCCTAGACTACTACCAAGTCATATGGGAAAGTTCATTCTCATATGCAGCTTCTTTTTTTATGGAACAACCTGCCAGAAAAACATTTCATTATTATTATCATTAAAATTATATTATTTCAATCTAGGATGCCTTCATTTATTGTGATGATGCACGGAATGGAAAACACATACCGATTTATGCATGGAGACATGTATGCTTCTCTTTGTATAGGCTAACCTTTTTTCTGCTTATGCATACGTATTATGTGCTATGTAAGAACATTATTATCATCATTCAAATTATTATTTCCATCTAGTAGGCCTATAATTTAAGATGATAAACGGAATGGAAAACATACCGATTTACGTTTTTCAGAAACTTTGCTTTTTTGGCCTTACTGGAAGGCTGTGAGGGCTCAAACTGTGAAGCATCACTTGCAGTGCTGGTCTCCTCATTTTCTATGACATTGCTGCATGTCATAGCTAGCACCATTTCGCCAGCATGCTGAAACAAAAGAAGAGAAAATAATTTGTAACAGCAACATTCCGACATTGAAATTACCACAATTAGTTTAATGTCATAATTTTGAATGCAATGCATGGGGCCTAAAAAAGATAATTTTGCAATGTTTCAGACAAAGCTGGCTTTTGCAGAGTTGCAGACATAATTGTGTGTGTGTGCATTTTCTTACATTTTATATTATTACAGTAAGGGGATCAGTCTGCTGCAGGAGCCAGGTACGGATCCACAAGGGGCAGGAGGGAGGAGTGGAGGGAGGGGGGAGAGGCGGGGGGAGGGGGGAGAGGCGGGGGGAGCGGGGGGAGGGGCAGGGGGAGGGGGGGGAGGGCGAAGGGTATTAGTTTCTATTACTGTTTTCTGTGAAATTGTGTCCTGAAATAAAGTTCACTGAAAATGTACTGTTTGCAAGTGTTTTGGGCGCTTGTGTACTTTTCGTATCCATTTTGAACCTGTTACTCCGGCATAGAGATATACCCTACTAATTACACATACTAAAAAATCAACTTCATCTTCAGCAATTATTAAAATGATGGTCATTAAGTCATTATATTTCTTAAATTACTCCTTTCGTGTCATCTCTTTTGGAGTTTTTTTCCTAAAAACGAAGACCAGGGGTGATAGTGAGCACTAAAACAAAAATAGGTTTTTTGTTTTCCCCTCAACCACGTCCCCCTTGAGTAAAAAATAAGAGGATTCGCAGGGAAAAAAAGGCATCTAAGGCCAAATAAAAAAACAAACATGTTTAGCGTCCTGTTTTTTCGAAAAAATAGGAAGGAGGCCCTTTTTATTTTTTATTTTTTATTTCAAAATGGCCGCTCAAAATGGCCGCTCGATACATTTTCCCTGACAGTCGGGGCTATTTAAGATGGCCTCCAACAATTTTTTTTTTTTTTAAATCAGAAATTTTTAGCATTTTTAGCAGTTTTTCATGTTTTTTTTCTTTCAAAAATAAAAAATAAAATAAAATAGGAGGCGGCCCCCAAAAAGGAAGCGGGCGGGGGACGCTAAACATGTATATTTTTTTAAATGGCCTAACAACATTCCCCCCTTTCGAGTAAGAAAATTGGGAAAAAAATAGGGCAAAAGAGGGAAGAATAGAGAAAATAAGGGGGGAATCGGGAAAATCTGGATAAAATAAGGAAGAAGAAAAAATTCTGGATTTTTTTTTTTTTTTTTTTTAAATCAGGAAGAAAAAAAAAATCAGGAAAAAATCGGGGAAAATAATAAAAATCAGGAAACTGATTTAAATCAGGTTTTTATCAGGCCTGGAAGACATTATAATATATACACTTTCTCATTCAAGGCAAACCGCTGCACCATCACAATACAATTGCATACTGTACCGACGAAGGGGTGCGGGCGCGCGAACATGCGTGAAGTTATCGATTGTAATCTCAGATCCTCATTAAATTCAGTAGACTAGAAGTAAATGGTCCACATTATGACAGAAAAATGACAG
>JAVYIG010004895.1:0-122500 GCA_035222895.1 Strongylocentrotus droebachiensis
CCCACCCCTCTACGATATGGCTGAATACCAGACACAATAACAATATTCCCCCTTAGCCATTATCATATTATGTACACGATAAACTCTAGTTGACATCGATTTTATGACGTCAATTAGATAAAGCAATCTAAATCTGTAATTTCTTTAGTGTTTACACCTAAACAAAGTCCCTGAATTGGTGTGACCTTTAATGATGCCTAAATCATTTATCGTATACAGTTAATCAGTTACATAATCTGCCGTATTTACATGATCAGAAACAAACAGTCATCAAGCCACGTTGATCATGTGTGATAAGGCCATTACAAAAAATATACATGTTTAGCATCCCCGCTCGCTTCCTTCTTGGCGGCCGCCTCCTATTTTTTTTTTTTTTTTAATGGATCTATTTCTGATTTTTCTTTTTCTTTTTTTAAATGTTGGCGGTCATCTTGAAAAATAGCCCGACTGTCAGGGAAAATGTACCGAGCGGCCATTTTGAGTGGCCATTTTGAAAGAAGGAAAAAGAAAAAAAAGAGCCTTCTTCTCCCTTTTTCAAGAAAACAAGACGCTATACATGTCTTTGTTTTATTTGGCCTAATGCCCAATCTGTCGTATAGTACACCAAGTGAACAAAAGTGCAGTAATAACTATTTGTGTGTGTCTCCGGGATTATGGCGTTAAAAAATAGTCGCAAAATTGTATATCTAAAGGTCGTACATCTAAGATCTTATGCCCTGTCGCCAACCTCCCCCCCCCCCCCCCACACTTTGCATAAAGCCTCCACTAGTATAATGGCGCGTACCAGAGATTATGCTGGATTAATTGTTTATTCACATCATGGAGTTTACTACGATATTGATTTCGAAACGGTCCGTACGATGTGAGAAATAGGGGTGCCAGTTGGGCCGCCTTTCTGTTCGTATTTATTTTAATTTGCTCTGTATTTATCCGTACCTATCTCCTCCACCCCCCCCCCCCCATCTCCACCATCAAAACCACCAACTAAACCGCCACCATCCACCATATCCCACCACCCCACACACACATACATTGTCCAACCAAGCTCGCGAAATCTCCACAGACCACGGGCTTCTATAAATACCACCACCACAAGCAGCACAACCACCACCACCACCAGTGGCGGATCCAGGGGGGGGGGCCGAAACGGCCGCGGCCCCCCCCCCCCTATTGGCGGCGCAAAAAAAGGAAGGAAAAAAGAGGAAGAAAAGAAGAGAAAAAAGAAAGGAGAAGAGAAGAAAAAAAGGAGAAGAGAAAAGAAAGGAGAAGAGAAAAGAAAGAAGAGAAAAGAAACAGAGACAATGAGAGAAGAAGAAAAAAAAGAACCCCCCCCCCTCCCTCTCTCCCACTACGCGGTTGGAGGGACCGAATTTGTGTTCCCCAAATCTCCAATAAAGGGTTACTTTTCACGCAACAAAGTCCGGCCCGAATACACAAAAATCCGGCCCGTACTGACTTTACACACCGGAGATATAGGGGTGCTTTCAAAGAGAGGGAACATACATGGGTGGGGGATAGAAAAGTCGGGTAAGAAAGGGGGAAAGACAAGGAAATGGTGCTTCGTGACAGTAACGACGAATAAGAGAAAACTGTAGTTGGGAGATTTGGGGTCATTCCAGAAGGCTTGGCAAACATTATTGAATAGAGGGGGCCGGGCCGTCTGCATAAAATCTCGAGCCGCGGATTTAAAATTAAACGTTAAAAACAGCCCCTGCGCTACAAATGTCATCACTCTTTAGTGAGAAATTGGAAAAGGGCACAATATTTTAGATGTCTTTTAAATAGAAGCTATATAATCAACAGTCAAATTTAACATTAACGGTAGGGCCGCTTCACCACTCTTATTTTGCCCTTCATTTGGATTCAGCTCATACCGACTCGCTTGTGCTTGTATTTGAACTCATGTTGGTAGTAATCTCGGACAGGGGCGGCAATCCTGGGCCCGATAGGGGGACACGTCCCCCGGAAATTTAGAAATAGATCTAGAACGAAATAAAGCGGATTTTCTAGAATGCATAATTTCAGCATTCAACATTGCAAAATCTCGCTTGGTTGCTACGCCACGGCCCTCGCCCGATAACACAAAACTATGATATGACGCTCCCGGCCGCGTTATTTTTTTCCGCAGCACAGATTGGGGTTAGGTGCGTGTTGAGCCTATGGGAAAGTTTAGGGTTAGGGTAAGGGTTAAATCAAGACCCCTTTGAAAAAAAAGCCCCAATCTGTGCAGCAGAAAAAAATAACGCCTCCCGGCCGTGATTTATCCATGTTGGTGTAATAGATCTTTTTTCTTTCTTTCATTTACGCTAACCTAATCGTGTGCTATCACAATCATGATTGTTTCATTTCCCTTTAAAGCAGGCGCGTAGCCAGGGGCGGTAGGGGCAGTAAGAGGACATAGGACGAAAAAGGAGCAGACAAAGAAACATTTTTAAAAATTCTGACAAGTCGAGAACGGTACACCGAATCGTCTTCTTTCTCTAATAATTTAATGAAATGTCAAAGCTTCCGCGGTTTGCTCGGGAGGGGGGGGGGGCAACTGAATTCAGACAATGATTGAGAGTCGAGAATGGTAAAATGAATCGTCTTCTTTCTCTAATAATTTAGTGAAACATCAAAGCTTCCACGCTTCGCGCGGGAGGGAGAAAACTGCATTCAAACAAGGATTAAGAGTCGAAAATGGTACAACGAATCGTCTTCTTTCTCTAATAATTTAATGAAACGTCAAAGCTTCAGCGCTTCGCGCGGGAGGGGAAACTGAATTGAAACAAGGATTAAAAGACGAGAATGGTACAACGAATCGTCTTCTTTCTCTAATAATTTAATGAAGCGTCAAAGCTTACGCGCTACACGCGAGCGGGGAAAAAATGAATTGAAACAAGGATTAAGAGTCGAGACTGGTACAACGAATCGTCTTCTTTCTCTAATAACTTAATGAAATGTCAAAGCTTCCGCGGTTTGCTCGGGAGGGGGGGGGGGGGCAACTGAATTCAGACAATGATTGAGAGTCGAGATTGGTAAAATGAATCGTCTTCTTTCTCTCATAATTTAATGAAGCGTCAGAAGTTTACGCGCTATGCGCGGGCGGGGGAAAGCTGATTTCAGACAAGGATAACAAGAAGAGAATGGTTCAACGAATCATCTTCTTTCTCTAATAATTTAATGAAGCGTCAAAGCTTACGCGCTTTGCGCGGGAGGGGTGGGGGGAACTCAATTCAGACAAGGATTAAGAGTCGAGAACGGTACAACGAATCGTCTTCTTTCTCTAATAATTTAGTGAAACATCAAAGCTTCCACGCTTCGCGCGGGAGGGAGAAAACTGCATTCAAACAAGGATTAAGAGTCGAAAATGGTACAACGAATCGTCTTCTTTCTCTAATAATTTAATGAAACGTCAAAGCTTCAGCGCTTCGCGCGGGAGGGGAAACTGAATTGAAACAAGGATTAAAAGACGAGAATGGTACAACGAATCGTCTTCTTTCTCTAATAATTTAATGAAGCGTCAAAGCTTACGCGCTACACGCGAGCGGTGAAAAAATGAATTCAGACAAGGATTAAGAGTCGAGACTGGTACAACGAATCGTCTTCTTTCTCTAATAACTTAATGAAACGTCTAAGCTTCCGCGGTTTGCTCGGGAGGGGGGCATATGGAAACGTTGTATCATCCGCTCAATCTGACTTGCGTGCATAGAACAAATAAGCATTTTTTCATGAAAAAGTGAAGTTTTCTAAAATGTGCGTTTCTTTCCAGCATTGGGGCGCCCGGAAGTCACTCGGGTAACATTTCATAAAGTATAATATAAAAAGACCATATGCAAATTGTCTGTACTTTTGTCGGAAAAAATAAATTTATCCAGCACAATGTCGTCTCTTTTTGCGTTGGAGAAGAGCAGATAGCGAGTTTCAATCACACTTTGGCCGCTCTCGCAAGCTCTTACTCGTTTCACTGTGGTCAAGAGACTTTGGGGCAGGCGGTTAATGAAAATACTAATCTTTAGCTTTCTTCTGGTATCAACCTTGTTTTGATTGATTGTATAACTTTGTCGGAATAAAGGAAACAAAAAGGCTCGACCAATAACTTATCAGCGTCTGAATTGACCTTTTGACCTTGAATTCCCTGATGCAAGCGCACTAATGACGTCATCTTCGCTAAATCGGTGTCTTTTATCGTAAAATGCGACACTTTCACAATGTTTATACATCTTTTTTAAATTATTAGTAAGATATAACATATTTTTTCTGATATCACTGAAGTTTTGGGCTTTATTTAATGAGTAATTTTAAAATAAGACCCGTTTTACTGTTTTAATTTACTGGATCGTACCATTAAAGTTGCAGGGTAGAAAGATGCATTTTCCAACCGCGCCAAATTTAATTTACGTTCCGACATTCTGTTAAATGGGTTCGTGTTGTTAAGAATCCACTGCTTTCTGCTCCAACAAACGTCCACATGCATGCGGATTCGTTTATTAACTAAATTATTCAAATTTATGGATGCTTCCTAGCTTCCCAGGTGTTTGTGTTGCTGTTGAAGCATTTCATTCACCTGCTATCATTCTTTGTACTCCAATTGCCAGAACGCAAATTTCATTTTGGTTTTATACTTTCATCGGAGTCGTTTATCAACTATAATGTATTTAAATTTATGAATGCTTCCTCCCCAGGTGTTTGTGGTGTTTATGCATTTCATTCACCTGTTATTATTCTTTGTACTCCAATTGTTAGAATACAAAATGCATTTTGGTTTTATAGTTTCATGCAATAAGTAAGTCAATAAAAGAGCATGTTCTGCAAAATAAAAACAATGTGTGTCCCTATTGTACAATGTAATGTGTCCCCTCATTTTGTAAAAGTTAATTTACCCATTCACATAATGGAACTACCTGCCCGATGAAGCCAGTGGCCTGTGACCCCTGAGCACTCAACACCGTGTGGGAGTCAGTTCGTGGTCAAATTCTTTTATGAGACAAATACAAGCAAACGTTTCCATATGGGGGGCAACTGAATTCAGACAATGATTACAAGACGAGAATGGTTCAACGAATCATCTTCTTTCTCTAATAATTTAATGAAGCGTCAAAGCTTACGCGCTTCGCGCGGGAGGGGGGGGGAACTCAATTCAGACAAGGATTTAGAGTCGAGAACGGTACAACGAATCGTTTTCTTTCTCTAATAATTTAATGAAACATCAAAGCTTCCACGCTTCGCGCGGGAGGGGAAACTGAATTGAAACAAGGATTTAAAGACGAGAATGGTACAACGAATCGTCTTCTTTCTCTAATAATTTAATGAAGCGTCAAAGCTTACGCGCTACACGCGAGCGGGGAAAAAATGAATTCAGACAAGGATTAAGAGTCGAGACTGGTGCAAGGAATCGTCTTCTTTCTCTAATAATTTAATGAAACGTCAAAGCTTCCGCGCTTTGCGCGAGAGAGGGGGGGGGGGAGCAACTGAATTCAGACAATGATTACATGACGAGAATGGTTCAACGAATCATCTTCTTTCTCTAATAATTTAATGAAGCGTCAAGGGGGGAACTCAATTCAGACAAGGATTTAGAGTCGAGAACGGTACAACGAATCGTCTTCTTTCTCTAATAATTTAATGAAACATCAAAGCTTCCACGCTTCGCGCGGGAGGGGAAACTGAATTGAAACAAGGATTTAAAGACGAGAATGGTACAACGAATCGTCTTCTCTCTCTCATAATTTAATGAAGCGTCAGAAGTTTACGCGCTATGCGCGGGCGGGGGAAAGCTGATTTCAGACAAGGATTACAAGAAGAGAATGGTTCAACGAATCATCTTCTTTCTCTAATAATTTAATGAAGCGTCAAAGCTTACGCGCGGGAGGGGTGGGGGGAACTCAATTCAGACAAGGATTAAGAGTCGAGAACGGTACAACGAATAGTCTTCTTTCTCTAATAATTTAGTGAAACATCAAAGCTTCCACGCTCCGCGCGGGAGGGAGAAAACTGCATTCAAACAAGGATTAAGAGTCGAAAATGGTACAACGAATCGTCTTCTTTCTCTAATAATTTAATGAAACGTCAAAGCTTCAGCGCTTCGCGCGGGAGGGGAAACTGAATTGAAACAAGGATTTAAAGACGAGAATGGTATAACGAATCGTCTTCTTTCTCTAATAATTTAATGAAGCGTCAAAGCTTACGCGCTACACGCGAGCGGGGAAAAAATGAATTCAGACAAGGATTAAGAGTCGAGACTGGTGCAAGGAATCGTCTTCTTTCTCTAATAATTTAATGAAACGTCAAAGCTTCCGCGCTTCGCGCGGGAGAGGGGGGGGGGGAGGGAGCAACTGAATTCAGACAATGATTACTTGACGAGAATGGTTCAACGAATCATCTTCTTTCTCTAATAATTTAATGAAGCGTCAAAGCTTACGCGCTTCGCGCGGGAGGGGTGGGGGGAACACAATTCAGACAAGGATTAAGAGTCGAGAACGGTACAACGAATCGTCTTCTTTCTCTAATAATTTAGTGAAACATCAAAGCTTCCACGCTTCGCGCGGGAGGGAGAAAACTGCATTCAAACAAGGATTAAGAGTCGAAAATGGTACAACGAATCGTCTTCTTTCTCTAATAATTTAATGAAACGTCCAAGCTTCCACCCTTTGCGCGGGAGGGGAGAAAACTGAATTGAAACAAGGATTAAAAGACGAGAACGGTACAACGAATCGTCCTCTTTCTCTAATAATTTAATGAAACGTCCAAGCTTCCGCGTTTTGCGCGGGAGGGGGGAAAACTGAATTGAAACAAGGATTAAAAGACGAGAATGGTACAATGAATCGTCTTCTTTCTCTAATAATTTAATGAAACGTCAAAGCTTCCGCGCTTCGCGCGGGAGGGGGAAGGAAGTGAATTCAGACAAGGATTTAAAGACGAGAATGGTATAACGAATCCTCTTTTTTCTCTAATAATGTCATGAAACATCAAAGCTTCTGCGCTTTGCGCGTAATAGGGGGGGGGGAGGGGGACAGCGAGCTGCCCGAATACGAATGTTTGATATCTTTTTCTCGTTTATTTTGGTGATAAATAACACTTTCACAAAATAAATGATATGCTCAAATTTTTCCTCGCTTGCTTCGCTCACTAGCCGAATTGTGAAACCAGAAAATTACTTTTTCGGACAAGAGGCTATACCCCCCCCCCCCCGATGAAAATGTCAAAAATTGTACCGGTATAGTGCTTCTAATATGACCTTGTCAGTATTGGTATGTTGAGTTGAAAAAACGGTCTGCCCAATTTTCAAATTTCCGGCCCCCCCTATTGGAAAATCCTGGATCCGCGCCTGCACCACCATGGACCTCCTCGCGATATCTCTGCCGACTGCACGCTCCTATGAAAATTAATGATCATGTTCAATCGACATTCTATCAGCATCAGACATGTCGAAGTCAAATAGTGAAATCCATCGAAATGCATATACCCACTTCGTAAGAACAAATAAAGTGGAAAAAGAAAACCAATACTTCTTTTGACAGGAGTTGGCATGGCAATTATAAACACTTCTTCTGCTGGTTAACAATTATGCCCAATACGTCACCATTGAAACCCCCGAATTGATAAAAGCAGCTACGTCATGCATGTAGGCCTGGGCCTGTAATCGTGTCGGGTCTTTCCCTTTTACAAAACATCAGTTTGAGGAAGTTAAGTTGAAAAATAACTTGATCTTGGATTGCGAGCACTTTAGAGCTCATTTGTTTTTTAAATATCCTGAAGTGAAGGTCTGTTTCGGGTACACTGGTACACGGGAAGCAATTAGAAGGGCAGTACAGTGATGATTATTTAACAATCAATAATTCACTCAGACTATCGTCGTGAGAGCAAGCTTCCAATCCAGTCTTATCGCCAGCTTAGCCAACCGTCGGATATTATCTACCTAGGCAGTATGTCTGAGAAGGAGAGGTGAGACAAATAATGCAGCTACTTAGCTTATTGTTAACATGAGAAATATAATACCTTGTGAATGCAGACTTGAATTTTGAAGAGAGAGAGAGAGAGAGAGAAAGAAAGAGAGAGAGAGAGAGAAAGAGAGAACATGCAAATAAAACACAGAAGTCTATACTTAAAGATAAAGGTGATTTCTGGTCATCCGATTGTATTGTGAAAGAAAAGGTGTGGAATGGATCAGAAAAAGTTGATCATGTCGAGCATTTAAGTATTGGTGTGTCCTGCAAAGTTCTGGAGTCATCAAAATCATAATACATTTGGCCCAGTATTGGTAAAGTAACAAGCACTGTACACAGAAACATGTATATGGGACTGCACAAATGGTGTTGGGGGCTACTAACCTTGATTTTCTAATCTGTCTATGCTCATTACTCAACCAGTATACATTTTCTACCAAAATTGTTCGGCTAATGACATTTATTTGTAATCTTGAACATTCAGTGTAAGTTTAATTTGATTCTGTAAGAATTCATTTTCTTTTTGTTTAACCAGAATTCACTTTTATCTTTAAAACGAACTTCATGCTGATTAAACTTTAACACTCTGTATCAAAACACAAACGGAAACAAACAGAATGTTTTTCTTTTCCCCCCTCAAGAGTAGTAACAATTGTTTAGCTAATTTATTTTGTTGATGTTACGATATATGATTTATTTGTGCATGCCTGTAAGAGCTATTTTTCATATGGGATAGCAAAATATCATTATATTGTACTATTTTCTATTGAGCTTAATAACACAAACAGAATGGATGTGTGATTATAATACTTGTACATGTACTTCTAAGTTGTGGAATACCTTTGAGAACAAAAAGAGATTCTAAAATTAACACTAATAATGTCTGCAGAAAATTCATCAAGGCGACTTTAAACGTTTTTTTTTTTTTATAAGTAAAGAAATACTACCATTCATAGGAAACGAAACAGTAGCAATATCACTTCCCAATGTTATACTGTCTGCATTCCTCCTGATGTACATTATTGACTGTATCAAATGATTATGAATATCATTTGTGTAAAGCAGATACCACTCACACACATACACACACATCACATACACACACACGCATACACGCATACGCACACACGCGAACTCCCACATAGCTCATACTAGTACAAAGGTCACTGTATAGGTGTTTGGACGTATACTGTTATGATATTTATATTTCCTTTATTCACTCTGCCGAATAGAACTGTATTTACTTTGAAAGGTTTCACAATGATTGTTCGATGTGGGGGATCATGCAAAGCAGTGTATGTCGAGTGGATTATATCTTGATTCAACCAGTCCACTTTTCACTCTCGAGTTACGAAAACACCAACAACCATCACATTTACAGGGGGTAATAATAATGTAGTTGTTAGCTGGATAGGTAATTTAATTGTGATGGATTTGGCAGTGTTAAAATGAAAATGACATTATATGAAGCTTTTACACCAGATTAAGAGCTGAGCGGAATTGCCGTCTAGCAACATGTTATTCTTTGTTTCTTCCTTCTGTATCACCTTCTCTTATGTTATTCTTTGTTTTTTTTATCATTCTATCACTTCCTCTTTCTGTGTTTCCTTATGTTATTCTTTGTTTCTTCCTTCTGTATTACCTTCTCTTATGTTATTCTTTGTTTTTTTTAATCATTCTATCACTTCCTCTTTCTGTGTTTCCTTATGTTATTCTTTGTTTCTTCCTTCTATCACCTTCTCTTATGTTATTCTTTGTTTACATCGTTCTATCATTTTCTTCAAGGACGGCAGCTAGCTCCGCTCCTAAAGTCAAGTGACCTAACATCGCGATGTTACAACTGCGAGCGTTCATACTTGCCAAACACGCCAAAACACGCCAAAACACGCCAAAACACGCCAAAAGATCACACTTCGTTTTGGAATGTTTCGGGCTTGGCATGTCTGCCGGTAAAGCGTAGTTGCCCTTGGTAACATCGCGGTCAGGCTCCGGTTTGGCATTTTTTGGCGTGTTTGGAACACAGTGTAAATGCCCCTACTGTATGGTTTCCCGGGTAGTAATCATATCCTGGATGGCTCATCGTTAATCTTATCTGTGTCGATCAGACCTCTGGAAATAAAAGACTATGTACTTAATCGAGGAGCAAATTGTATGTAATAACATAATTGCTTATAATAACATGTATTTGCTTTCATTGTCACTCCATAATTAATATTATAACATCCAATGTGCCGATAATGATGTTCGACTTTTGATCTCTATCTTCAAATTGATATTTATGTTAATAGTAGTTGAAATACTTGAGGTAATTGCAATAGGAGAAGAATAAGATGATGATTATAATAATAATATTGATAATGCTAAAAAAAAAGACATCAACAACAACAAAAATAATAATAACACGAATAATAATGATACTAATGGTAATAACATCATAACGAAGAAGAAGAAGAATGAATATTACAACTAAAAATAATAATAGTTATATTGGTACTAACGTTTGTTCTTATACATCGCATAACAAGATTGTAGGCTATAATCCCAATAAATAAAGATATTTATTAGTGCAATCAGGAAAAAATAGCATATACTATCTGATCAAATAAGTCCGGCTTGCAATCAGAACACTTTTCTGTAAAAAAAATCAAGGAAAAGAGTACTGACGACTGGAATGCAAAATGTTATACTGATTTATCGGATTAACATTATTCTGTCAAGTAAGTCTCGTAATATCGGAGTCATTACACCACCAACATCACAAATAATAATAGTAATACGATAAAGAAGTCGTTGGTCACTGTCAAATGTATCATTATCACAAGGCATAAGCAAAGGAAGGGGTGGCTATATTTCACTCAATGAAAAGAAATATGCCCAAATCCCAAATATTTTACATTGTCGTGATATCTTCAAAATATCACAACGTCATTCAATCATTGAAAGAATCTAAAGAAAAGAAAAAATGCCCTGATCTTTAATATTTCATAATGGTTGTTGTGATATTTGTTTAATGTGTTAACGATTTCCTTCGACAAATCAAAATCAGGACTGCTCGCGTAATAGCTTTAGATGACACGCCTGATGTTTACGAAACACAAGAATCGAAATCAAAACTATTTTATAACGTGGGAATTTTTATCAGACAATCAAACTTTTAGCACCCTCGATCTTTACGAGCTCTATATACGAGTCCAAAATCAAAAGTATCTTTGTAAAAAATTATCTGATATATTTACAGAACCATCTGCATTAATAGTCATCTCATATGACAGCAATTTCGCTTTAAAATCTTGTCATGTTGAACAAGTCAACACTATGTGGTAGCCTTCCTATCACCCCTTCTTTACTTTCCGATTCCTGTTTTCCTCTTCACCTCGTTTTGGTGTACAAATACAAATTCTATTATCATATATTTCCCTTCTTTCCCTTTCTTTAATACCCTTTCTCATTCTTAATTGCTCTCAAATACCCCATAAGCGGGTTCGTTGACGAAAATATCAACATCCAATTCATGTAGGCTATCGCATGATATTACCAAAAGCCTTCAATCGTGAGTTGGAGATTCTTTAACCAAAAATGTATTATACAGTTTAGGATAATGACCGACTTTTTGAACCAAACTATCAATGATCATTTTTAGTGTGACGCTAATGATATAAAACACTTGACTTGACTTTTTTAGTCTTAATTACATGCGAAGGGTGCGTGGGAGAATGGGTTTCGTTTCCTGAAGCACTTCCATATGAACAAAAAACAACTTAAATCACTGTAGAAAAAACAAAGTAGCTGCTTTCTGTGCCATATCGTTTGATCAACAGGAAATAGACAGACAGACAATTACCTTGTGAAACTTCTGATATCTTGAAAACACAGTTTTGATAACAACAGAAAACTAATTATCTTTTGTTTGGGTGTTTCCAGTGCTGTAGCCCACCAGCTTGGGTAATTACTGATATCGTTGTTTATGATGGTCATTATAACGAATACCGGGAATCATGGTGCAATATACATCTAGGGATGTTTGTTTTCTCATGAAAATATATATTGTTTATAATAAACTCACTTTGAAAGCTTTTGAATGTATAAGAACCAAATTCAAAATTGGAACAAAACTAAACACAAAATTGTAAATCAATTTCATCATTCATTTTTAAAACAATTTCTTCCAACTTGATTAACAGGGTGTTTTGAGTATGATATTACATGTGGATCCGCTACAGCATGTTATAGATAAACACGTATACTTGTTGCACCTTTATTTAATGAAGACTGGCAATTTAATCTGTAATTTGCATGACAGGTGATGGGATCAGAGTTCATAATTGAATTTTGATAGCACATTTATTACGTTGCTTCGGATTATGTTCAAATGTGTGTAATGAAACGGGATGGGATTGACTAAGCTTCAATGATAAGATTATTTTCTAATTTTGACTACAAATTGTTTTCTAAATATACGATATGAAACATTTCCTCTTTTGTTAAAAATAATCTATGCTTCCTCTTCGTTTAAGAATTGGTTTTTCTGTGACTGTTTGGCATGAATGACATGTTAAAGGAGGCGATGTAATATATACTAAACATCAACTGTTACAATTTAATCAATTATTTGATAAATTCTTACCAATTTAGGTTACATTCACTCAATATTGGGTCAATTTTTTACCAACGATCGTGCATGTTCACTTTTACGAGGGAAAACTTTACCAAAGCTTGTATTACAGTTAACAATGCGATTATGATACCTGTATCAACAACCATGGGCACGTCCAGGGTGGCTATTAATTTTGAATCCGATATGTTTAATGGATTGAAAGGATAAGTATGATTGAAGTATCATTTTCCTTTATAATATTTCTTCTGATCAATGCTACGGTTTGGCTATCAGTTCATATAATAGTATGATCATAATACAATAGACTAAGGTTGCGTTTATCTACCAAATTTTTGGCTAGAATCAGGTTTCTCAAACGTCTTTCAGGCAAATTTAGAAGTTGATAAACGCAAAGCCTTTTTTAAAGGGCTTTAGATATGGGCATATCTAAAGACGCAAAAAGGTGTGTTTTGAATGTGACATACAGCCAGAATCACGTTTCTGAGAGATCGATAAACGCAAAGCTGTTTTGAACCTCACATACAAATAGGACCACCCAGGTGTTGTGTGCAAGCATGTGTGTGAAGTTGACCTCCGAGAAACTGTCTGCTTCCCGGGTCAAAACAGCTGGGCAGACACAAGGCCTTTATTTTGAATCGTGAAGAGTCGATAAACGCGACATCCCGCAAATCACGATCGTATAGTGGGGTATGATAGTGGGGTTCAAGAGTGGGGTACGATATGTACATATCTAGTGGCAAGCCTGGATAAACGCGCCCTTAGTCATCAGTATTGTACACCTTTACATCAGTGGTTTCCCCTTTTATGGCCCCCAAATCTCTTTCTTCTTTTTTTCTGAAGAAATGTCCCGGAGCGGTACCTTTTACAAATATGAGTTTGAGTCAATAGACTTGATAGAGTCCCCTGAAATGAGCTATTTTCCCACTTGAACATCCGAACGAACAATGCTGAATGAATGATAATGTAAACATCACACAACTGACTTTTTGGGGACATTTCAGTTCACGTTCTCATTAATTACAATGAACAAAGTTTGACATTCCTCGCCTCATTAGCTCTCAGATTGTTTGAGTACTATTCAAACAACCGAAATAACGCGGGGGTGTTTATCTTTGATTGTGCAATAATGATTACCCAATACGATACGATTAGAATATATATATATATATATATATATATATATATATATAAGACAAACATATTCTGCGACGGAGTAAGGTCTAAAGGAGACTCAACGCAGAATTTAAAAAAAAAACGCGGTTGACAATGTAAAGGTGTAACAAAGTTTCGCTCATAGGGCTTATTCCGGTTAATGAAAATTTGTCAGAAATGACGATGTCATCGGGTTTTGTAATTTTATTGTGTGTTGATTTTATCTATATGGACATGCATATTCATCAATATCTGTTTATCAAATATGAATGCTAACACTTGCAACTTGCGTCCTTAACCGATCATAAAATGGAATGGACACCATGCAAGATACATGAGTGTCATTAGCTAGGAAATACTCTTATCTAGTTCAGAAGATGTTGATATAATGTTCTTTGGCAAGGCATTAATCTATATTTGCCACTCCATACCCAGGAAAGAAACGGGGACTTGGTAGGATGACAAAAGCCTTAAGTTTGTGTTAGTAACTGCCATATGCCTTCACGGGGACCATATGGTAAGCATCTAGATTCACTGAATATAAAGATTTAGAATCCCCCTCACCTCTTAGATTAAAATCATGCTACGTACGAACAGAATGTCAATGTTAGGACGAGGTTATTGTCACCTGTATTTCCCATATTCACATCAGGTTGCATCAAGGAATAGAAAAGCAATGACTTATCCTTTGAACTCATGATACAATGATGACAACATTACATTTATGTAATGAATCACCGACAGAAACCGTGTTTTGATAAATCATTACATTTCATCTACATATTTACGCTCTCAAAACTGCGGATTACTTGTTCTTTCTAAGCTGAATACTTGGGAGGGGGTATTTGAAATTAGTCCTAAAACGTTTATGTTTAATTCGGCATAACAAATGTATTGTTTTCTGTCAGTTTTTGTATGTTCTATCTTATATGATATTATATTATACTATAGTATATTTGTAAAGCGCTTAGAGACATTTGTATTAAGTGCTATATAAAAAATAAATATTATTATTATTATTATTATTATTCAAGTTGCTCTTTCGTTTATTACGCAGATGCAATTTCATCTTTTTGCAAAAGTGCGCTTTGAGCGCTTGCAAGTCTCATGTTTATCATTATTATTATTATTATTATTGTTATCATCATCATCATTATCATAATATAATTTGAAAAAAATGAAATATTCCCCATTAAAAAGCAGTATTGTATTGTTTCCTGACACTCGTGGGCAGGTGTAAGAGTATGATGTCACCGTGGTGTAATACTACATCGTTTCCCTCTTTCGAAGCAATAGAATGAAACGCCTGAACTCTTAAATCGACTGGTTTGGTACTGATACCTCGTCGACTGCGTGCAGTTATACCGTTAATGCCATTGACAAACATAACCGTTACGGCCTTCTTGGGGGTAGGGGACGACTTTATGGAACGTCGAACAAATTAAATCTTGGAATGTTCTCTATATCAAGACCCCTTTTATGTAAACAGAAATGGATTATATTCTGCCAGATAGTTTAATAATTGCAGATATTGAAGAAGTGTCGAAATGTTTTATCTTTCAGAACCATGTCTGGGACAACAGAAACACACATGTTTTTGCACAAGGCAGGGGGCTTCCTAAAGGTAAGAGATGTCCAGACGTCATCAAATATAATTAGGCATTGCATTTTCTTTTCACATCAATAAGAGCTAAATATTGATACCTTAAAAGAGAACTGGAGTATTATGCTTACTTTGAACCGAATCAGATGAAAACTGTCTGTTCCTTGTTTAACACAAAGTTAACTGAATTAATAGGATTATTTTCGAAATAAAGACATGTCGAGTCATTTAGTGTTATGGAGGTTAAGTATTGTAGCATACTGGGAGCTGTTTCTCGAAACGGTCATAAGTCTTAACTTCGTGGACATTTCATTGAAACGTGTATTATAGAATTAACACGCTTTTCCATGTGATGTCCACGAATTTAGACTTATTGCGGTCTTGAGAAATTGGCGCCTGAATTTCAAGTAAACACTACCAAGAATTTGATATTTAGATCTTGTTGATATACTATTTCGTTCACTAAACTTTCTTCAAAATGAATTATCAGAATCAATATTAATGTGATTTGATTGAAGAAACATTCCTTTCGCTACGTCTTTTATTTTTAAACGTATCTATCATAGTTTACAATAGAACAGAGGTGATTGACGTGACTTTTTTTTGTTAATAGTAAAATAAAAATAAGTTGTAAAATTTAGAATGATTGAAATTGTCAGCTATCAATTTTGTAATGATTAAAGACATAAAACAACAAAGCTTTCGTATTTTTTAAAATCACTATTGGAAAAATGATATCGATAAAACATGTTGTGGTGATGATGATTAAAGCACACATCAAATGGATAATATATGCACATTGCAGGACAAAGAACAACTGGTGATGTGCAAGCTAGTTCCACGTGACATCGGGGAGCGTCCAGAGATTCAAATATTCACCGATGGATCCGAAGAACCCAATTCTATCGTCAAAGTGAAGTCCTTCGCAGCCGTGCAAGAGGGTGACATCGTCCCGAAGATCGTCAAGGCAAAGTACGACAACTATATCTGCATCACCGGTAGTGGTAGCGGGGCTAAACCTATATATATACGCACATATACAAGGTAAGCAAAAGAAAAATCAGTAAAAAGTCGAAATTGATAAGATATGGTTCAAAGCAGTAAACAGAAAAGGTATGCTTTAAAAAAAACAATCTAGCACTTGCAGCAGCAATTCTGATTTTAAAAATAAAATAGATTTGTTTGGAAAGTATGATGAGTGATATGAGAAGTTAGGAGTAGTGATTATCACGGTGGCAGAGCAATTAATTTTTTTTATTTCCATAAAGGGCGTTTAAAAATACAATGGATTAATGAAAAGGTTAAAGAAATCAATCGTCATTCGCACCATGGATATTCGAGATGTTCGAGAGTGATAACGTCATAAAAAGTTTTTTCCCCAACCGTTCTACTGATTGTACGCAGAGATCAGAGGGATGAGTGGTGCAGCCAACTACAGGCCTTGATATCCAGAAGAACCACACCCAATCAACAGCCATCGCAGCCCCATCGAGAGAGAACACGGACAGATGCTACCTCCAATAGACCGGCCGTATCTCGGACTCGGAAAGTAGCCGTCATCACAGCACCTGGCAACGTGCAAGGGATTTTCCACCATGAGCTAGACAAAGTCATTAAGGTTAGTCCTTCTGTCATTAAAACATGGAAAATGTCGACTGTTATAGGTAAAGCTTTCTTCTGTCATAGGCAAGAACGTGGAAGTGAAGACATGTCTGAAGCGTAATGACTTTGATATATCGCCTTGCAATAAACATGAAACGAAATGAGATGGAGCTCCTGATCTTCCCGATCCTTTAAAAACAAGATAGGTATTCTTTTTTTTGTATCTTTATTTTATTCCACTATTTATCTATTGATTTGATTAATCTTTTTGGTCGTTGCTAGCGAAATCGGCTCAGTGTATATTTTCTCTTTTCATTATCTTATAGAAGAGGGTCAATCTACCAGAACCTATTAAGGAGACTGACGACAGCCATGACTGTGGACGTCATCACTTGGAGGCTTGGGCGTCACACCCCGGTAAATACCTCAAATAATATGCATGGTGAACGAATTCAGTGATATCCATGTGTCGAAGTCGACTGGGAATGCAAATGTCGTAGATCGATCCCTGACACGTCACTTTTGTCCTTAAGCGCAAGGTATTGTATTTACATTGCTCCTCTTCACCGATGTTCTAAATGGGTACTCGGAAGGATGCGAATGTAGAAAAGTCTGCTCCACAGACAGTGGAGAATGTTTACTGTAATCTACTGAATAGAGTGTTGATCCAGTGACCAGGGAAATATTATTACTTTCAGCGCTAAATTGGTTGATGTAACTCTTAAAGCGCTTTTAAGAAACAATAATTATTATTATGATAAATAAGCCGGTGTCGCGCGTAGGTCCAAATAAATACATGGACATCTGGTATGTTTTACCAGTAGTTGGGTATGTAGCCAAAACAACACAGAAAATGACTCTGATCTCTAAATCAAGTCGTGTAGTTTTCAAATAATGTTTTTGTTAATATTGCTATAGCGCGTAATAATAGCAATATACATTTATCATTTGATCACTTTCATTTCTGCACACACAGCCCGCCAGGAAGATACATACGAAAACGTTCCTCGTGTTCCTAATCCGAAGAATTGGAATAGACAGCAGCGAACATCCGAGCACAAGCAGGCCCTCAAAAAGACACAAGAACTGTACGAAGATTTTCATCAGACGGTAGTGCTTCAGGTCAGTACCTTATTCGTTATATTGTCAAATCTCTTTTTGTGGGCCGTTCACCAGCGGAGAAATATTGCATATGCTAGTAAACTAATAAGGGGTTAATAAATCGTCGGCTACCCACAAAAAGGCCGTTGCCATTTACAATACGGCCTTCTTGCGGGTAGGGAACGGATTGAAAAACGAAATTGTGTCTTTAATAGACAGTGTCTAAATTGACATATTATTTGGAATTGGATAAAGTTTAATGTAATCATGTGAATTACATTGTGCTGATCGTACAGTATGTGATGTCCTGGGTCCCGTTTTATAAAGAGTTACGATCGATCCAAACCATTCGCAAGTCCTCCAATCAATTGCAAGCTTGCAATCTCTCATGTACATATTTGCGATTGATATCAATCACAAATAAGTTGCGATTAATATCACCTCTTTATAAGACAGGGCCCCATGTGTGCTAAGAAACACGCCATTAAAGCTGAAACATTGTAGACAGCAAAGGCATATTAAAAAAAGCTTATTAAAGATCCATGACAAAATGTTTGAGAACCCACGGTAAAGGTAACAAAATCACAATATGACCGATGGCCTTATCGAATTCGTCTTTCAGGAAAAGCATGACCAGTTTGAGAACGAGTACGAGACTCCAGAGTTTCGCAGGGACCCCTTGCCCGAAAGTGATAACCGTCTCTCCGGCTGCAGTACTTCGTCCGAAGAATCCGAATGTGGTGCTTCGGCCATGTCAGTTCATCAGAGTCTACACAGCTGTAAAGAACCAACAGAGAGTAGTTGGCCATCCAGTCCTGCATCGACTGATGATTCAGAGCCCGAATTTAGAAACCCCCCAAGCTCAAAAACATTGGAACCCGAGGCTGGCTTGTGCCTGGTTGAACCCGGGGTTGAACAGATCTATGAAAATACGTCCGTCATTCAGATGACCACACGTGCAACACCGCAACGATCAGCCTCTGTACGGATTGGCGCCAAACCACATGTCCCTCCGCGTAAATTAAGTGTGCCGTCTTTAACGACTAGGTTACTCCCTCCAAAGCTACCTGGGAAAACTCCAGCCATGAAGACTGAAACACAATGCAAGTAAGAGTCAAAGGAGATCAACTTAATTTCTTCACAATTTACATGGAAAATGTATTTCTGATTCAAAGAAGCTGATAAGTCGGTTTTAAAAAATAATACGGATAGATAATTGAATTAGTTATTATGTACAGTTAATGAGCAGTATATTTTACAGGATATCGATAAGACATACATCGTAAACGTGTTGGATATGTGAGGTCTAAAGCCTTAGAGATACTTCGTTACTTCTGACTTGAATGAAATGATAATGGTGCTTCATTATTATGCCACATAGATAATTCGAGATTATTTTACAAATAAATAAAGAAGGCATTTTGCATATCAACTATTTCGATCGAAAATTTATGTTGTACATGCAGTGCGCAATATTACTTATCATGAACTTTATCAACTTTACCATCAATTAATATAAATCCCGAACAATGTATGCCGTCTGCTGTGCACTGACGGAAAGCATAACAACGATCGGAATCTAACTGGCCTAATTACATTACTCATCTAATTTCATCTTTTTTTTGTTTTGTTATAGGAAACTTAAAGGGGAGAAACTATCAGGAACAGCAACAGTACGTATTGCCAAAACTATCATCGTTCGGTACTTGCCTATGCTATCGCTCCATGAAACCAGAGACAGTATTTTGTGAGTACCTTTATGTTTGTTTGTTTGTTTGTTGTTGTTTTATTGGGGGGGGGGAGGTGGCTGTAGATGGGGGTCTAATTTTCAGTTTGCCTTTCTTCCTATTCTTGCTTTATTCCCCTTCCCATTTCAGTTTTTATCTCTGGTCGTTTCTTTTGACAGAACTTTGCTTCTACGTCTTTTTAACTGAAATTGATTATTTCTTTTTTTTCTTCACCTATGACAGAGTTATGGATGTTCCTCGTGAACTCAAAGATTACTTCCGGGTAGGTGACCAGTGGTTGAAGGTTAATGATACTATGCTGAACAACGTCCACTTTGCCCGAGACTGTGTTCGAATGTCAGACAAACCAGAGGTAATGAATTATGCTAAATCATTCAAAATTTGTTAAGGATGAGAACAAATATAAATGCAATATTTCATATTAATACATCAGTTAGATCATTCGTCAGCACATTGAATCTTGATTGAAGGACGTCTGAGAAAATTGGATACTGACTCATTTGCCTTATCTTTGAATGAATTTGTTGACACGAATTTCCGGCAGAATTGTTATTCAATTGTGTAATGTTAATGAATGGATTAAATGTAATAAACGTGCAAGAATTCTACATTGTATGAATCGAACTTCACATACAAACTGTACATTGTATATAGAAAATGACCTAAAAGACACAAATTCAACATGGAATCGAGCATAATCAAAAGTCTAAGCAGAACTCGGTGAAGGAAACTTGCGAATCGATGTCCTTCCAAGGGCGGAAAGGTCTAATGTAACAAAATGTATTAATGTTTTCTCTTTTGCAGATCGAGATCACGCTAAGGAGAATCCCGTTTGGGACAATCTGTGACTTCCCATGGAATTCAGATAATGTTGACGAAATAGGGTTGAAACTCCAAGGAAACGAGGTAAGATAAGGCATGCCTATAGTGAGTCTGTTGGCTGAAACATTAGGTCATATAAGATAAATACCTAGTTCATCTAGCATCCCTCCTCCCACTCTCGTATACCTTTCACCCCATCTCATGATTTCAAATTTGATGTGTGTTTTTTACGCACCGGAAACAAAATGCCATTAACTGTCAAAGGGGTACAATTTTCTGAATCATTATTGCAATTGCCTTGATTTTAAACATTCAAAGCAACAACCCAATCTATTACATTATTATTATCATTAAATATAGAAGAGGATTAGTACTTTCCTACATGCATGGCAGGTCTGCAGGAAAAAAACGCAGACACAGTTTTTTTAATTTTACCGACGTAAGTTGTGAATTTACCAACATTTGAAGTTTAAAAAAAAAAAATCCTCATTTCAGATTGAGCGGGTATCTCCAGAGGGTCTGGCTCATCTCAGAGGATCTCTACAGTCCAACGATACCACGTGTATGAACAGTGCGGGCTTGAGATGCAACTACGTCATCACTGAGGTCAACTTTGACTGCGTCCAATCCAATGCATCTACAGAACAGGTAGGCAGATCTGGTAGAATCGTCTCCACTTTACCATTGGGTCACTCCCAGTAAAATATAGAAGAAGTGGAGGGTCATAAAGATATGTCAATGAACGTTTACTGGGGAATTATTTCTCGTGACAAGACATTATTCCACATGTGCCACTCTCCAACTAAGTGTATATGGGTACCTGGCAATTGGTGGGATAATGATGATTGTAAGGCCCCCATGCAGGCAGAACCTTTATAATTTGATGTGGCTGCCCTGAGTAAATAAGACTTAACCATTTTTATTATTATTTTTATTATTGTTATTATTATTATTATTAGTATTGTTATTATTATTTTTATTTAAATCATTATTATAATCATGCTGTAAATTTGACAATCAGTGTAGCTTAAGCTCAAGATGAATGTTGACGTTCTGAAAATAATTATACAGTAGTGAACCGAATACCTTTCTGCTGACATTTTTGCGTTTCATGATTCTATGAAATTTAAGAGTAAATAAAACATTTACAAAAATCACCAAGCATTGAAATGGCATCGATAAAATAACTGACATGTAGCCATCTATAACAATTCCCTGCAAACTTTTACAACTGCAATCAATGTCTGCAATACTGTAGCCGGTTAAATACCCCGTTGTAACAATTTTGATGAATAGTACTATTATGATAAGTTGATTGGTTTGTTTTACATGACTGCCAAAAAAGCATGTGTATGGTTGTCAGTAAACAACCAGGGGACCGACGGTTATAAGTCGTCTCCGATGGACTTGGTAAAAAGGAAAAATGCCTCACCAACGGCTTATTTTAGAGCAAGGGACCTCTCGATTACTAGTTTCCAGCTCCATAACAAAGCCATCCTGCGTCCTGTTGATGTAACTATTTCCCTCTTCCATTGATAGGTATGGGAGATGATCAAGAAGGCAGGCCGCATTGTCATTCTCATCCTCCACCCCGTAGACTTCCGTACCGTTCAGAGGGGCTACGACATCGACGAAAACGACATGTACGAAGACGTGCGATCGTAGGTCATTCTAGCAACATGCGCTGTGGAACTTTTGAGAAGTGCTACAAAATGGCAGTTCTGATCTTAGATCATTCACTAATGACCGCCAAAGGAACTACAGAGGGACTAGTCCAAAATATGGCCTATCTAATTTTGATCTCCACCTCACCACTGCGACCTCCCCTTACTCACATGCTGCCAGCCGAAGATGGCGTGATCATTATTTAGGACGCCCGCATGCGCATATTTTTTGTACACAACTGTTTAGCCATTTTCGCGAAAAAATTCCAAGAAGTGGTCTGGTGAAAGAGTCTAAGTCGTCAGCGCACTACATGCAAGCACGTACACCCAGGGAAGGGAAGATGGTAGAAAGGGGAAAACAAGGACAGTGGAGAGGATTATGGAGAAGGAAAAACATAGAAATACATAAGGAAAGAGAAGAGGATAAGTCAAAGGAAGAACATAGAAATACATAATTGAAGAGCTAAGAGGATCATAGATCTAGACTAAGGAAAACAATCTGATAGATCTACATAAATTAAGGAATCTATCAGATTAAAACAAAGAAATAGATGACCAAGGATAAAAGGCTAGATTGAAGGAGAAACAAAGAAATAAATAAAACAAAAGAGAAGAGGTTAGAATAAAGGAGAACAAAAGAAATACATAACGAAGCTATAGGTCGGAGGAGAACTGGGGGATAGATTGAAGGAAAAACAAAGAAATATATATAACGAAGGAGAAAAAGGATAGATTGAAGAAAAAAAGAAGAAATACATGACAAAAGAGAAGAGGATAGATTGGAGGAGAAAACAGAAATACATAATGAAAGAGAAGAGAGGATAGATTTAACCTGAAACAAATAACGAGTATGTACACATGTACAGGTCCAGCAATCCAACAAAACTGCGAAGGGTAATGCTAGACTCTGTCTCTAGTCGTTTGCACAGTATATTTGACTGAAGTGGCTAAACAGTTGTGTAAAAAAAATATGCGCCGCCCGCATAGGCTGGGCTGTTGAGGTTATATGAGTTCGGTGATAACGCCATCTTCGGCGGCTTGATTCATTATTGTAGGGGATACGAAGAACCGGCAAGATTATGGACTACAGGGGGACTAGAACAAGAGTGCACCAGATAAATGCACAATTACACCAAAATGTCGTATCTTAAGTGATTCAGGCAATTTGCGTTATGGAATTTTTAGAGGAACTATAAAACGGCTGACAACATCGGATAAGAAAAGCTCTAAAATTAATAGGTAACTCAATGAACACGCTGAATCTGACTGCAGATCATAAATGCACATCTGCATTTTAGGTCATTCTTATCTAAAATTGCTTCATTGAACTTTGGGGGAGCTACAAAATAGCTGAAAGGGGCCTGATATGGAAATGTGCATTATGGGTCATTAAATGAACACGCCGAATGGAAATTTAGCAGGGCTTCAGCATGGACGCGCAAGGCAAATGCACGATTGACCCATCAAAGCCTCTTTCATGCTATATGCTACGTAGTGACTATTCAATGAGTAAACCTCGAGAACCTGTCGTCTTGGGATTAATCACTGAACAGTCTTCAGAGGGTTTCAGACCATCGTTTGTACAAGCCATGATCAGACGTGCTTGTCTCGATCAATCGAGACCTGCATGAAAAAAAACTCATACTCGTATTACAGAGAGATAGACAGCTGACATTCTTAAGGATTATTAACAGTACTGATGGCAGATCAAGTGTTCTGGAACACTGGCTCAAATCCAATGTTCTTAACCTCTTCACCTTTTTAGTCTGTAAAACTGTATCCGGGCCTTCTATCAATTTGTTTTTTAAAGTACCGTCGAACTCTCGAAGGTACTAGGGACTTTTAGAATGAGTGAACGAGAACACGACGAACGCCGACTGATCATGCGTGTCAACGTACTTAACTGCCCATGTTGGCTACAATTAGAAATCTTTTAGATTGCACTCGACGATATCCATGCAGGAAGTAACACAATAAACATCACGGACAAAGAAAGAGGACATTCCTCATTCTACCCTCAACAAAAGAACATCCATTCACTGCTAATATGTAAATATGTGTAGAACAGGTGCATGTGACACCTGTTCTACACATTTCAGCATGTAAAGGCGCTTTATAAATGTCAATATGTATGTATGTATTGCATGTACTAGATTTAGGAAAATCAAGGTTGACGCATTCTCGATCGCCGACTGAGACCACGTGACGCAGGCGCAGTGCCTTAAAATGACGTCACACGTTGCAGTCAAAGCTCTTGACGTGCATTTCTAAAAGTCCCTACTACCAGACTGGTTCGTGCGCGCTCGCTCACACACACATTTTATGTATAAGAAAAGTACGTCGGGGGGATGGTGAATTCGTGGGGTGATCGCACGTCTACCACATGTCGTGTGATTAAGAAAGGAGCTCGTGCATGGAGACTCATGCCCTCTTTTATTTCGTCCTTCGAAAATATGTTGATTTTCATGCAGTCTCAATATTTGAAGTGAAAGTTAAAAATTGTAGAAAAGAATATTGTAAATGAGGTAAAATATGGATAATCTAAAACAATCAAATTACAACATTTGTTTACGAAGAATAAATGAAATGTTCCACTTTATAGCTTATGTTAAGTTGAATAACTACTGTAAATACATGTAAATATATACAGATGTGCACGTTATAATATGCACATTAACAACAAACAACTGAATACACGTGTATTTGCAATATTTCAAATAAGTATGTCTTTGTGACATTTTTGTTCATGTATTTCCTTTTCCACCGTCTTGCATGCTATGTAAAAAAATAATTTAAATCTACTACTAAATGAGTGTAGGTCTATCATAGTTACGTACACAAACAATATTGTACATATAGTCATGTAGTTCGGCTTCAAGACAAAGTTGAGTTCTGGTCAAGCGATTTAATACTATCTGGAAGCAATTGTGAAATTATGTTGATTATGAAGTACATAAATATTGGCTATCAATGTGAGATTTTGCGGTAATCAAAACGAAAATAAAATAACAAAATCTTGTTGCAACTCACATGCACTGCACACGGAAATGATAATATGGGACTACACATTAAATTTGGTCCAAACATTCAAGCTGAATCTCAATATCGATTCAAAACATAGAGCAGTTATTAGCAGGGGACTTTGCTTCCAAGATAGTCTTATGAACTAACATTAGAATAATGCGAAAGCTCACATATATTCCATCTTCATCAGAACTCAACCTTTTCTTCAAGATCATTAATAATACATTTACACTGAAGTTAATTGATTGTTTCTCATGTAATCTATGCACCATGAAACTTGCAGCTGAGCAATATCTTTTTGTGTACACAATTCATGGCACATAACTTAGAAGCGATCACCTCGCTACAATCTGACTGCGATCCGGTTTTATAAGAATTCGCAGTAATATTTGATATACTTGTAGTACTCAAACATGTAAATTCTTAATGACCGTGGTTCTGATCCAATAAAATCTTCTGGGGATTACAAACTACATTATGAGAGAAAAAGATAAATCATGTTTGATTACATCTCGATATATAACGTGATTGCAGTTTTTTTCTTCAAAAATCGCGTCACAGTAGGGTCGTGTAGTGTGCTGTGGGCTAAAGTTTAGCAAGGGTTAGTAAAAAAAATAAAAAAATAAAAGCTCAATTTAGGGTGTAAAATAGATGGCATATTTCGTTGTGAATTTTAGTGATAAGTTATTTGTGTAATAGATATGAATTAAGTACATTATTACACATTATTATTTGTTACTACCTGGAGACCGGTCCAGAAAATTGTTACCCATCGGTATTATATTCAACAAAATATATTGAAATAAGAAATGTCTTCCTCTAAGTACTGAAAATGGCATTCATTAATTCTTGCCATTTTAATAGTAATTGTTGTTATTCAATATCAATGTAATTAGTTAGCTTACCGTATGACTGTAATGCGTACATCTGTGTTAAATTCTAGATTGGCGATTCCATGTGGGGATGCAAACATTTTGGCAACATTAATATCCCTTCAACTATACAAATAATTGATGACAAAATCATTTTCTTCAGTTGAGTGATTCCATCGATTTTTTTTCTTCTTCCACATGGGTGGAATTAATTGGAAAGTATGCACATATCGTGCGTCCTACAAGGATGTCCTCCAAAATCGTATTTTATTTTTCTCTTAAATCCTAATCACACAAATAGACCGCCGATTGACCTTATTATATTTCATTCGATAATGCTTTATGAATACCCTCAAACAAATTCATTCATATTTGTTATCATGATTTTTGAAATTTCGAATACAAAAAAAATATAACACTTAATCACCCGAAACCTGTAACTTTTCGTGAATGAAATATCAGTAAATTTCAAAACAAGCCTCTATCGTTTGATTTGTATTTGATTGGCGACCGGAACCATGACAGCAAACTTTGTTTTATGTACCTTAATATTCATGTTTTTATATTTTAATGTGTGTACAATGTGTATACAACATACATATCAATTTATATCTAAATATATATATGTATATATATGAATATATATTTGTAAATATTATGATCACGCCTATGCCATTTTACCCTCGAGGGAGGGGGTGGAGGGCAAAAATTTGGAAATAAAGTTACATAGTCGGTTTTGAATGTCTGTCTCCAATATATGTATAAATATATATATAAATATGAATGTTTGTATGCACACGCAAATATATGCATTTTTCTGTTTCTGTGCCAGTGAATGAAACGTATATTTTTGTATTTAATTTTCAAACGATGATGCATTGCACAATAAAGTCAACTCATTATCTATATATATATTTGTTATTTTCGTATTTTGTTTAGACGCCTTGTCTTAGAGTTAATATCGATAGAAAGAAAACAGATAGTGTAAAAGAGGCTGAGGGAGAAGCAAACAAAAAACATGATGACCGAAAGAGCAAAGGAGTGTCTATGTTTTGTATAAGCGCGCTTATATATCTGCAGTAAGCTGTTAATGGTATTGCAAATGTGCCACAATCATATAAATAAAATAACAAATCATTTTAGGCAGAGGCATTTGTATAGGGTCTCTATTTCAAACTCATATTAGGCCTATTTGGACAGAAAATAATATTCCAAACTTGACGGTTCTATAATTTACCCAATGAGGGATTAACACACTTTAAAAGGTGTGTGAAAGTAAAGAAATGTCAAAAGCTATTTCCTACAAGTCAACTAAATTCTAAATTTTTCTAACTTCAAGATAGAAAATATGAAATGTGCAAGCCCGTTGTCATAGGAATAGGGTTATACTTCTCTCGCAAAGATATTATGAAGGCAGGCAGTTTCTAAATTTGGGCGAGCGAGCAAAATCTTTGACCCGTTATTTCTTGTCATTGTGAAAATATTTTTTCGTCATGAGTTTATAATAACTGACCACCTCGTTCACCATTAGGTGACGGTTTCTTGAATGTCGATGTTTTTTGGGGGTTGCAGCCCCCTCCTCCTCCTGCTCCCACCTAATGTAGTGGCATGTTCCCATTTAAAATCCGATTTTCATTTCACGAATATGAAGATATTCACAACTTCAAATGGTTACCGAGTTATATTATTACATCCTGGATAGGGGTTCGTTTGTGCCTTGCAATTTGTTTTCTCTCCTGAATTGTTGGTCTATTAACTGAAATATTATTTAGTAAACTTCCGTTCACTTTGAGAACGTTTCTGTATATAGGTTGTCAAAACTCGAGATATGTACAGGTGCAGTCGAACATGTGTTGCGATTACTTCCTATTGAGTCACTTGTCAGTACTATCCGTTTCCTTAGAATTGATGTGTGAAGAACATAAGCACCAGCGTTTTGCTCATTACAAAACGGTACCCGCAGAGACCAAACAGAGCTTTGCTCAACCCATGAAATTTGCTAGAAGTTCCAGTCAATGGGTGAGGAGATGGATCGTCCTTTTCCTGTTATGGATTGTCCGATGAAATAAACGAGGATAGGAAAGTGAAAACCTGAAAACAAGAGGAAGGTGAAAGAAAGAATTCGTGGATGAAATAGACAAAGAATTGTACAAATCAGTTCATGTTAAAGATAAACTTGAGTTCTGGTAAAAAAAGAAAATGAATTCTCACAGAATCTAACGAAACTTACACTGAATGTTCAAGATTAAAAATAAATGTCATGTGCCAAACAATTTTGGAAGAAAATGTATACTGGCTGAGTGGTGAGCATAGAAAGATAAGGAAATCAGGGTAGTACTAGCCCCGACACCAGGGGCGTCGCCAAAGGGGGGGGGGGGTGTGGGGGTGCGACACCCCCCCACCTGTCAGGATATTGTCGGTAAAATTAAGCTGCCGTCGGGAAAAAGAGAAAAGGGGGAGGGAAAAAAAGAGAGGGAAAAAAGAGAGGGAAAAGAAAAGAAAGAAAGGAAAGAAAAGAGAAGAAAGAAAGAGAAAAAAGAAAAAGAGGGAGGAGAGGAAAGAAAGGAAAAGAAAGAAAAGGAAGAAAAGGAAAAAAGAAGAAAAAAGAGTGAAAGGGAAACAAAAGAAACGGGGGATGAAAGAGAGGAGAGAGAGGGGAGGTAAGAGTCTGAGAGAGGAGGAGTGGGAGTAAAAGAGAGAAGGGGGTTGTTGGGTGGAGTCGTCTCGTCGAGGGAGCAAGAAAGACACAGGTAAATATGTTGCTGTGTCGGGTCAGCTGTGTCGGTATTCTTGCTCGATCCTCGTGTACTATATCAATGCAAAAGTTTGAAGTCGGTGAGATGTATATTGTCGGTCGGCCGACAAGTTTTTTTCCCTACGAACTGTGACTTCTTATCCGCTGTGACGACTTCGAGAGTGACTACAACTACAATACTTGTATTTTCTCGAAGTTTCACTTTCCTATAATATCAGCTAAAGAAACCAGAGGCTTAAAATTTTCGGGGAAAGTAAATTCAAACAAGGTTTAAGAGTCAACAACGGTACGACGAATCGTCTTCCTTTCTTTATATTGTGATGAAACGCCCAAAATTCCGCGCTTCGCGCGGAAGGGGAAACTTCATTTAGACGAGTCGAGAACGGTATAACGAATCGTCTTCTTTCTCTAATAATTTAAGGAAACGTCAAAGCTTTCGCGCGAGAGTGGGAAACTGAATTCAGATGAATGGGGCTTAATAAGATTCGAAAACGGTACGAGGAATCGTCTTCCTTTCTCTATATTGTGATGAAACGCTAAAAAAGGGGGACAACTTCATTTAATTACACGAGTCGAGAACGGTACGACGAATCGTCTTCTTTCTCTAATAATTTAAGGAAACGTCAAAGCTTCCGCGCTTCGCGCGAGCTGGGGAAACTGAATTCAGATGAATAGGGCTTAATAAGAGTCGAAAACGGTACGATGAATCGTCTTCCTTTCTCTATATTGTGATGAAACGCCAAAAATTCCGGGCTTCGCGCGGAAGGAGAAAACTTCATTTAGACGAGTCGAAAACGGTACAACGAATCGTGTTCTTTCTCTAATAATTTGAGGAAACGTCAAAGCTTTCGCGCTTTGCGCGAGATGGGGAAACTGAATTCAGATGAATAGGGCTTAATAAGAGTCGAAAACGATATGATGAATCGTCTTCCTCTCTCTATATTGTGATGAAACGCTAAAAAAAAAAAGGGGAAAACTTCATTTAAACGAGTCGAGAACGGTACAACGAATCGTCTTCTTTCTCTAGTAATTTAAGGAAACGTCAAAGCTTCCGCGCTTCGCGCGAGAGGGGGGAACTGAATTCAGACAAAATTAATAGGGCTTATTTAGAGTCGAAAACGGTACAACGAATCGTGTTCTTTCTCTAATAATATGGGGAAACATCAAAGCTTTCGCGCGAGAGGGGGAAACCGAGTTCAGATGAATAGGGCTTAGGCCAAAAAAAAATCATTTGGTTGTCCTCGACCGCCCGCCCGTCATTTTCGGGCCGCTCGCATTTTTTTTTTTTTTTTTTAATTCATTTTTTTAAATATTTTTAATTCAATTTTTTTTTTTTTTTTTTTTTAATTCAATTTTTTTTTTTTTTTTTTTTTTTGGGGGGGGGGGGGGGGGAGCAATCTTAAATGCCAAACATACCATTTTATGCATTTGCAAGGATCAAAATGCGTCCCGTTGCCAGTTTTGTCTTTTCAGTACGCAATTAGGTATTTATTAAACTTGCCATTTTTATTTTTCTATGTCAAAATGCCGTTCATTCAAATCAGGTTTTGAGCATTCTTAAACTCATTTTAAAGCCCATCTGTACTAGTTTACAGGAGGGATTAGACCACCCTGCAAGGTCACTGGACAAGTGGTTATCTCATCTAATCAGCCCTTAGTTAAAATAAGATAAAGAGGATCATTGGGGACCAATGGTCACCGATTAGGCATTGTTTGCTACATAGAGGGCGCAAGTAGCTATAAGTAGTACAATGGAGATTTAAAAGGTGCTGTATTTCAAAGCCCAAAATACTTTCTGTGTTGGTCTTGATATTCATTGTACATTAAACTAGTCTTTTACCATATTAAAGTGTTTTATAGACTTTGTTTGTTAAATGCTTGACAATCCCAATGATTTTTTTTTTTTATGGAAAACAAAATATTAAAAAAAAAAAAAAATTGGGGAAAAAAAAAAAAAAAAAGACACACAAAAAATGAAGTTAAAAAAAGACGATGAATCGTCTTCCTTTCTCTATATTGTGATGAAACGCCAAAAATTCCGGGCTTCGCGCGGAAGGAGAAAACTTCATTTAGACGAGTCGAAAACGGTACAACGAATCGTGTTCTTTCTCTAATAATTTGAGGAAACGTCAAAGCTTTCGCGCTTTGCGCGAGATGGGGAAACTGAATTCAGATGAATAGGGCTTAATAAGAGTCGAAAACGATATGATGAATCGTCTTCCTCTCTCTATATTGTGATGAAACGCTAAAAAAAAAAAGGGGAAAACTTCATTTAAACGAGTCGAGAACGGTACAACGAATCGTCTTCTTTCTCTAGTAATTTAAGGAAACGTCAAAGCTTCCGCGCTTCGCGCGAGAGGGGGGAACTGAATTCAGACAAAATTAATAGGGCTTATTTAGAGTCGAAAACGGTACAACGAATCGTGTTCTTTCTCTAATAATATGGGGAAACATCAAAGCTTTCGCGCGAGAGGGGGAAACCGAGTTCAGATGAATAGGGCTTAGGCCAAAAAAAAATCATTTGGTTGTCCTCGACCGCCCGCCCGTCATTTTCGGGCCGCTCGCATTTTTTTTTTTTTTTTTTAATTCATTTTTTTAAATATTTTTAATTCAATTTTTTTTTTTTTTTTTTTTTAATTCAATTTTTTTTTTTTTTTTTTTTTTTTGGGGGGGGGGGGGGGGGAGCAATCTTAAATGCCAAACATACCATTTTATGCATTTGCAAGGATCAAAATGCGTCCCGTTGCCAGTTTTGTCTTTTCAGTACGCAATTAGGTATTTATTAAACTTGCCATTTTTATTTTTCTATGTCAAAATGCCGTTCATTCAAATCAGGTTTTGAGCATTCTTAAACTCATTTTAAAGCCCATCTGTACTAGTTTACAGGAGGGATTAGACCACCCTGCAAGGTCACTGGACAAGTGGTTATCTCATCTAATCAGCCCTTAGTTAAAATAAGATAAAGAGGATCATTGGGGACCAATGGTCACCGATTAGGCATTGTTTGCTACATAGAGGGCGCAAGTAGCTATAAGTAGTACAATGGAGATTTAAAAGGTGCTGTATTTCAAAGCCCAAAATACTTTCTGTGTTGGTCTTGATATTCATTGTACATTAAACTAGTCTTTTACCATATTAAAGTGTTTTATAGACTTTGTTTGTTAAATGCTTGACAATCCCAATGATTTTTTTTTTTTATGGAAAACAAAATATTAAAAAAAAAAAAAATTGGGGAAAAAAAAAAAAAAAAAGACACACAAAAAATGAAGTTAAAAAAAAAAAAAAAAAAAAAAAAAAATCCGCCCGCCCGCCCCTACTCCAGAAAAGCAATCGAGGACAACCAAACAATTTTTTTTTGTTGGCCTTATTTAGAGTCGAAAACGGTACGACGAATCGTGTTCTTTCTCTAATAATATGAGGAAAACTTCCGCCCTTCCCGCGGGAGGGGGAAGCTTAATTCAGATAAGGATTAAGAGTCGAGAACAGTACACCGAATTGTCTGCTTTTTCTCATTATTTAATGAAACGTCAAAGCTTCCGCGCTTCGCGCGGGTGGGAGAGAAACTGAATTCAGACAAGGATTAAGAGTCGAGAACAGTACACCGAATCGTCTGCTTTTTCTCATAATTTAATGAAACGTCAAAGCTTCAGCGCTTTGCGCGGGAGGGGGGCCGGGGCAAACTGAATTCAGAAAAGGATAAACAGTCGAAAACGGTACAGCAAATCGTCTTCTTTTTTATAATAATTTAATGAAACGTCAAAGCTTTCGCGCTTCGCGCGAGAGGGGGGGGGGGGGGGGACTTCATTCAGCCAAGGATTACCAGTCGAAAACGGTACAATTAATCGTCTTCTTTTCTTAATAATTTAAGGAAACGTCTAAGCTTCCGCGCTTCGCGCGGGAGGCCCATCACTCACACCCCCCAATGAGTGCGCTTTTAAGTGATTCTCTTGCTCACTACCGCCCCTCCCTAAAATAGGATCCTAGCTCCGCGCCTGCATTAAAATGTATAGCTATGATGCTGACTAAATTGGAGAAATAATTCGTATATTTATGTCGTCGAGGAAAATGACCATTTTGCGCATATGCAAGTACTATAGATAGTCCATAGGCCCCAGGTTTATAGGGTTGAATTTGTAGATATTGGACATTTAATTTTGTCGGTAATTGGTGGCTGGTTTTGTCGGTAATCGTTGGCCTCTACACCCCCCCCCCCCCCACTGAAAAAGGTCTAGCGACGCCCCTGCCCGACACCATGTGTGTTGTCCCATATACATCTTTCTGTGTAAGTGATTTTTACTTTACAAAGACTCTGCCAAATTTATGATGATTTTGATGACTCCAGAACCTTGCATTACACACCATTACTTACATGCTATATGATCAACTTTTCTGATCCATTCCACACCTTTTCTTTCACAATGCAATCGCATTACCAGAACCTCAAGTTTATCTTTAAGATGCTGTTACATGCCATATTTAGAATATTAAAGGGGCATGTTCCCCGTATTCAGAGGGCGTTCAAAATACGTACGCGCTGGCGGACGGTGCTATAGCTGCCTATTGACACAAACAGAATACGGCTCTTACGCAGATGGCATGTTCCGATAACTACACTGGCGGGAACTTGCCCCTTTAAGGCGATTGAAGAGCCATGCTTTTCAGGGAACATTTTATTTCTGGTGTTCTTCCACACTCGCACAATAACAATGATACCGCTCAGAAGTTATTGTTCATATCTTCCCAGAACTCAACCTTCTCTCTAAATATATCTGCAAACGGTAAAAGAAATATTTCAGTAATATTTTTTTTTTTTAAAGGGCAAAGATATATTTGCAATGAACCGTTTATCTTTGAAAAAAAGGTTCCACTGACGCCCCCCGCACACATACACGCACACACATACACAGACCATATCGCACGGTGTTCATGAAAAAGCATTTTGATAACTACTTGATTCTAAAAATACTTCCTAGTATACACTCATTATAGGCCTGTAATAGTCCATATTAGAAACATCGATTTTTTTTTAAATATTTATTTCCTTCTTCAGTCTGGTGACGGGGACCCACTACAAATGTGATGTTTTACAAGGGAAGGACGAATGGCTTGAAAAAACCACAGCAATCACGCCCGGAATTTTGATACACCGACCCTCTTGTTAACTGGCATATTATGTATCATTTTTAAAGGGTTTTGTAAATATGTTCATATATACCTTGTAATAACTTAACTAGCTATTTACTGCATTCCCCAATTTTTGGTGCATGTGAAAAATTTAACTGCTCAATGTGAAATAAAATTCGATCTGTATTACTAAATAGTTTTAGGTTCAAACGAATCATTTTTCATCATTCCACGTATTTCACAAACACTTCGACAAACCTGATTCACACATAAGACCATATTCAACCGCCCGTCCTCCAAACAAAATAAAAAAATTGCTACATACTTTTCTTACTACTATTGCCTTTCATTTAAGGCTCGTTCAAATATGAAGTGGTAAACCTCGGCGGTTTTTTTTTTAAACATGTGCATGTGTAGTAACTCTATGGGTCGTTCAAGTGACGATGAAAAGGACGATCTCCATGCTTTGCTAGTAACTGAATTGATATTCCCTAACAACTATTTTTGTAATCTAAACTGTCGCTGAAAATGTAAATTCGTTTCGGTTAAACTTTGAGAAAAGGGCAAAACCTTTTCCATTGATAAGATCCTTACATCTGGAGTGGACTTTCGCGCGAAAGAATAGATGCATCCAGCAGAGATCGGGTAGTCGGTATCTCGAACGATGCTGACTAGTTGCGAGCTCCATTGCAGTATTTTTCTGATCGAATACTCTTAAGTGTCCAGCGAAGCTGATTGGTTAAGAGTGTCTGCGTAGTCGTTTTTTTTTAATACTCTATCATAAAGGTTAATATATATGTCGTTGGGCTATCAAATAGTTACATACAATCTACAAGCTACATACAATCAAAGGTTGGCCTGTTATGCTACACTTAGAGGGCTCTGAGGCATATAATACATTTTAGTTCATGAACACCAAGATGGCAGATTAATACATATCTTTAGCGAATTACATATTCAGAGTTAGAACTGTAGACGATTATTTTCATTTTGTACGAGCGTGTATTTGACGATACGGCGTAGAGAATAAAGGATATAACAGATAAAAAGACTTTCCATTTATCATTTATATGAAAGTTTGCCATATTCTTCTTCTTTTTGTAATCTTCCAGGGCTACATAGCCCATCACGAAGATGAACTAAATATTGTAAGCGATTTGTGAGGAAGACTAATAAGGTTTAATGGAATATGGGCATTATATGCCTCATGAGCAACCCATTTAAAGCCACACTGTACTACTTGTAGCTACTTGCTCCCTCTGTATAGAAAACAATGCCTAATCGGTGACCATTGGTCCCCCATGATCCTCTTTTTCTTATGTTAATTGAGAGCTGAGTTGATGAGATATCCACCTGTCAGTGACCACTCTAGGTGGTCTAAACTCTCCTAGCCAAACCTGTACAGACTGCCTTTAAGTTCTCTGGACTGTCAGCGTGCACTACATTTGCTAGAAGGCTGTTCAATTGAGGTATACATCGTTGGGCAAACGCCAACTTGTCTATGTCGCTTCTGGCTTGGTGCATCTGGACGGTCATGTCATGGTTCTTCCGTGTTCGCGGTTTGTTGAAGGAAAATAATGCTTCCAAGGGAATGGCAGAGAGACCATCTATATTTCCAGGGGATTTTGATGAAGGTAAACTACATCGGCCACGAACGGGTACGACACTCAATGCAATGCAAGTGATTTACACACACACACACACACACACAAGCGGCCCATTGTACATTCATTGACGTCACTGAAAATTCTGCTGTATTACGATCGTTTGGGCGGTCTTGGGTTGATTTTTCGTAAATTTTAATCAACTTTTACTGTGATCATGTTCGTGTTTTTTTCACCTGTCAGTGACCATGCAGGAAGGTCTAATCCCTCCCGGCCAACTAGTGCAGAGGGGCATAATAAGTAGATTCATTTTAAATTAAGGTGTTGAATACTACCTTTAAAACCAACTGTCATAGCTCTCTGACTAATTTGCATGGCTAGGAAACTCGCAATTGTCCTTGGGAGGTAGTTTTCCGGGGGCGATTGTCCAGGGGGTAATTGTCCTGATACGAGAAAATACACAATATACAATATTTGTATCATAATTACCATAATTATTATTATCCGTATTATTGTTACCATTAGTGTCATATATATATATATATATATATACATATATTTATATTATGAACCCATATGAAAAAGGTCGCTGTTAAAGTCAAACTAACATAGAAGACATGTAGAAGTTTTCTTAAAAAATAACTTTAGAGCCCCTGTAAAGTGTTGGGAGCCACTAAAATTTGATGCCAAAGTTTCACTTAAATTGTATCAGAATGTGAAAGAGGGTATCATTTAAGATACATTTCTGCAAGGATTTAAAAAAAAAAATGTGTTTGAAGTCGAATATTGATGAAAGAATACAATATTTAGGTTTTCTGCGTTCAACAGAAAACACAAATTATGTATTCTTTTATCAATATTTGTCTTCAAACACATATTTTTTTAATTTAATTTTTTTTTTTTTTTTTTGGGGGGGGGGAGTTCTTTGCAGAAGTGTGTCATAATATGACATTCTCTTTCACATTATGATACGATTCGAGTGAAATTTTGCCATCAAATATTTAGAGAATTTGGGACTTTAAGAAGTAATTCGATTCCTAACTTATCTTCTACATAGTGCTATGTACAGTAAACTGTGTGTGTGTAATGGGAACATGGTTAATGCGCTGACACTAAGTGAAGGACATCTGAAGAGTGACAGCACTACTTTCTGCGTCCTCTATTTGTGCTCGCTGGGTTATATTTTTAGAGTCAATTGTGCGATGTATCTTTTATCCGTGCTACGCGCGACTGACTCGACCGCACAGGATCGGCATCATATTTAAAGTAGAAGTGGTTCATTTGGCAGATCATACCCATGGGTTAAGTCCAGTCCCAAGGTTTTTCTTTACGCATAAGGTGAGGTACAAAATGGATCGCTGCTACAGAAAGGAATACATTCACATCTTCACGCATGTTTCATGTTCGTCCGTGTTTTAGAGAGATGAAGTGGTGATGCTTTGCGACAAATCTTCGAGCGAATTTTCCTGAAACTTACCGGCGATTTATAAGACGATGTCTCGAATGTCGAGAAGAAGGCGTGGATACGACTAATCCACTGACTTGACTCTTCTATATTTGTATGTCTTAGCGACACACTAGCTACATGTACAAGATCATTACGCACGCATATGGACCTTGGGAGCTTCTAAGGGTGGAAGTACGAGTTCGCTGATAACACCATCTTCGGTGACTTGAAGCAAGAGTAGAGAATATTAAACAGACGAAATATTT
The DNA here is from genome assembly GCA_035222895.1 of Strongylocentrotus droebachiensis. Classification (NCBI taxonomy): domain Eukaryota; kingdom Metazoa; phylum Echinodermata; class Echinoidea; order Camarodonta; family Strongylocentrotidae; genus Strongylocentrotus; species Strongylocentrotus droebachiensis. The sequence continues at coordinate 37,325 of JAVYIG010004895.1, forward strand.
AAGAACCGGACAGATTCTGGACTACGCTCACACCAGTGCAGTCCGTTATTCAGCAACACTGTCCGTGCCTTTTACACGACATTGAATTGTTATTTTCACGAAGTCATCATTAAATTGGCACCGTTAAATCAGCCTCTTTCGTAAACCGAGATTTTACGTGATTTCGGCCAGGATCGACGCTCGAGTGCTATCTCATGGACCTTACGGAAAGAGATGCGTCAGTGTATTCACTTTCATGTGACAGGAAACATATATTACGGAATAATACCAGATTGACTGTGTCTCTCGAAAGATGAATCCTATGTGGTGTAATATTGGTGCTAGTCATTTAGAAGGAAGAAAATGATTTGATCCGGATCGTGAAATATGTAGACTATATCCCCCTGGAGCAACAGTCAACATTGGCTGACGTTTGTGCATTCCAACAATTTTAAGATGTGATGAAGAGTTTGACCCTCATTATTGGAATAATCAGAGGTAAGCTTATAATTGGGGGCAGTCTAGAATTCAATGCCTCTTTTGTGTCTCATGTTTTTTTTTACCGTCGGAGGAATATATCTGTGAATGAATTGTCTATATCAAAAGCACATGAACATCATTTTCCAAATATTATTTTCCTTAAACCCTTTTTAATTGTTTTCAGTGATTATTAAATCAACCACTTAAAGCATTTTATATTGATAAAGCTGGCACGGGGATAATTGCACCCAAACAATAAGAAAGAGTGCCAATGTTTGCATTACTTGATCTGTGATTAATTTCATCTCTCTGGAAGGGCATTGGTTCGCTCATTTCATTCGCTTGCGGGCCTTTTCTCTTGATCAGTCAATTGTTAATTTATAGACATATATGTGTGTGTATAGACCTGAAATTCCCCAGCATCCTATTGCACCGCGTGTGTTGTAAACCTAACAGTCAGACTTACCAGCCAATGTCTTGCAAGGGGCTCTCACACCAGAGTGAGAAAAAAACATCCTGTCAAGTACCAGTCTCTCACCGCGTACTCCACCAAAGACATTTACTCAAACTCCTTCGTGCTAACGACAGTAAGGCTTCGAAAAGCACTCACTGCAGGCGCCAGCACCGCTCCATCAGTGGGAGTCTTCTGGGCACATACACTGTGAAAAGGTTGGGCAATATTTTTCCAACACTTTGCCCAACGTTGTGCCAATAGTCAACCCAGCCATCTATTGGGCCATATTTTGCCCAGTGGTATTGGTAAACGTAAGTACCCTACTTCGCACGTGTATAATTGTTTCGTATTTTGACCAAAATTTTGGCAAAGATATGACCCTTCAACTGCCCGACTACGGTAGCCCACTAATTGGGCAAAATACGAAACAGTTTTGCACGTGTGAAGTTGGGTCATTACGTTTACCAATACCAACACGTTGCCCAATAGATGGTTGGGTTGACTATTGGCACAACGTTGGGAAAAGTGTTGGAAAATATTCCCCAACTGTTTTGCAGTGTTCATACTTTGCACAAACGCCCACCAGCTTCACACGCACATGTTTCTTCACCTCATCGTCATGTCCAGAAAAGGATAAGGCCATTCATAAACATAGGTCATACCGTTGTCAGTCCCTAAGCTCTAAACCACTGTGATATAGCATATACCCTTACATTCCAAAACCCAAATGACCCGACACCATTGTGTTCCGGCAACCTGATATTCAGAACAGCACAATGTTCAGAACATCATATGTTCCGTCACCTCTATGTCCCGACACCCTGCTCTCCACCTGTTCCGATATCCTTATGTTTCAACACCCCGACTTCAGACACCTCTGTGCTCTCATACTCCTAAGATCCGATCCCGCATGTTCCAGTACCTCCATGTTGTCCAATACCGTCATAGCCTGAACATAGGCTACACGAGTGCGAAGATAAAACTGCCAACAAGTCCCAAAAGGGATAGCCCTGCAGATAAATGTCAGAAGAGTATGGAGTATCGGAACATGGGACTGCGACCATACTTCCGAACAGAAGATGAAATTGACAATGAAATAATTCATAAAAAGACGCATACTGCTAAGCGCTAAAGAGGCGTTACCACAAATAAATTTACATAGAATTTACGCCATTGTGGCTCTCAGCAACATAGAATCCTCCAATGATCCTAATGGTCCTTAGGCAATAAAAGGTTGTGTTAACGCTCCTACTTTGGATTATAAAAAATCTAAAACTAACATTATGGTCCAATGATACAGTGGATAAGACTGAATTTGAATTATATAACAAAAAACAGTTAGAGAGAGAAGTGATAGTTTATGACGTACCAAACGAATATTAAGAATTTTCTTTAAATTATGGCAAACATATAATTATTATTCAAAGGGCTTCAGCTAAACATCTCAAACTTCAGCGGCGACCGAGCGATGCCCTAAAAACGAGCGAGGCCTGGGCGGCCGCCGCTCGGTGGCCGGTCAGCCGCCGGGCAGAATTGGTTAAAAACTCGCCGCTCGGCCGCCGAGCAGGGTACTTTTGGGTAATGTGACCATAGCATTAGCTCTGTTGCACATAAAATAATTATGATAAATTCTTTCTCGTGACGACACTAATGAAGTTAATGTAAGGTCACCTCGTGATGAAGTAAATTGGCTAACTGCACAAAAGAGATTTCTTCGGTTGTTCTTTTTCCAGCGATTTCTGAATATTATCATTCATTAGAAACAGAACATCAAATAAATACACATGATAGGGAATATACCATCGCGAAGAAAATCGATGTGGGGACACGGCGCTAGATCTTTAGTTCATTTTACGATGTTGTTAACCATTATCTCTATATATATGTGGACCAATACAACCCTTAAATGTATTCAAATAAATAAGTTTAACGATCTGAAAACCGACTCCGTTACTCTCCGGGTCGTCAGTATTGATTATTTTGCATATTTATCCCAATATTCTAGTTTGTCACATTTTTTAAATGAGAGTGCCACTATCATCCATTGCCATTTTTTCGAATGCGATTTCTTTTACTGTGATTTATATTAATTTTTACCACTACCTATAACGATTTTTCTTTAATTTTACCACCCCGTGGGACCTATAACTCACACTTGCAACTTTCACAGTAGGCTCCTCTATAGTTATTTCACTCTTCTTCTATTCTTTTCAAATCACTCGGTGCAAACAAATTGATAAGAGATAATCACTCTCTGTTCTAGTCTCTGTCAATGAAATTAGGTTTGTTCGTACTATGCTGTGAACTCATTGTGAAATCAAACTGAAACTAGTATAAACGATCGACCACTGACCAGAACAATGACGTGAATATACTGGCCGGGGGAAGTAACAGGAATACCCAGTCAAGCCATTAGAGAGTAGTTCCACTGCGCCGCCAAAGCATGACAATAGCTGGTGTAATGGTTTACCTTGTGCTTTTGTCCTGGTCTATTCAACTGAAAAGAGCTATCCTGGCCATCACGAAAATCATTATTACTGTAAAGCCGGATTACGTCCCTGTATCGAATCTGTAGTTTTGCTTTTGTATTTATCGAGAGGCTATTATGTCTTTCGTCCGAAACGATGCTCGACTACACACATATAATTTGTCGGCCCATGTCACGGTATCTGAAGATTAATAACGATAGTAATAATGGATTAGAAGCTGAATCACATGGGATACTAAGAATTTCATAAAACGGGTCAGATGGATCTTTATTACCATCGTGATTGTAGTAAGCACGGCCAGACAAAGATTAATTGTAGCATAAAATTCAACGAGTTTTAAAAGGCCTAGAGGTGTTCGTAAGAGATGTTAACCATGTGTCAGACTTTATAGCCGAGATACTTGATACTCCAGTCACATCGATGATGCAGACATGGACCGCCATCACGCGGCCCATGAGTGATTTACATTCCGAGATCACGACCAATTATGTTTTCCTTTGTAGCATTCTTTATTGCATTTATTCAGTACAAATGAGAAATCATTCATCTTCATTTTAATTGATATAAATGACATACCAATGGCGAATTATGGGTCGGTTTGGTGTCGATTTGTCGGTGTGGCTGATGTATAATCATGATAATAAGTCATCGTCACGTACTATAGAAAGATGAAATGGTCTATACTCAACAAAATCAAACGTAACTTGATTTACCACCTTGTAATTGTAACTTCACATGCAAGAGCATTGGAGATACGTAACATGTCATTATGGAACTGCCAATCACATGGTGTGATATTGGTAAATCGCTTGACTCTCTCTCTCTCATACGAGAGGCCCCGGATTCGATCCTTTCTCGGTGCGAACATCCTTAGACCAGGCGGGTAGCCAGGGGGGCGGTGGGGGCGGTCGCCCCCCCCCCAAAAAAAAAAGAGAGAAAAAGAAGAAAGGAAGAGGACGTATGAAGAAAAAGGATAAAGAGTCGAGAACGGTACAACGAATCGTCTTCTTTCTCTAATAATTTAATGAATCGTCAAAGCTTCCGCGCTTCGCGCATGAGGGGGGGGGGGAAAACTGAATTCAGATAAGGATTAAGAGTTGAGAACGGTACACGAATCGTCTTCTTTCCCTAATAATTAATGAAACGTCAAAGCTTTCGCGCGGGAGGGGGGGCCGAATTCAGACAAGGATTAAGAGTCGATCAAGAATGGTACAACGAATCGTCTTCTTTCTTTAATAATCTAATGAAACGTCAGAGCTTCCGCGCTTCGCAAGGGAGGGGGGAAACTCCCCCCCCCCCTTTCTGCACCCACCCCCCTAGGTAGCGCGCTACGCGCGCTCTGTAAGTGATTCGCACGCTTCGCGTGCTCACTACCGCCCCCTAAAATGAAATCCTGGCTACGCGCTTGCCTTAGACAAGTTGTTTCGCCTAATTCTGTCCCTCTGATAATGAGGCTTCCGTTGGTAAAATATAATATTAGTAGTAGTAGTTGTAGTAGTAGTGGTAGTAGTAGGAGTAGTAGTAGTAGTAGTATATGTAGTAATGGTAGTAGTAGTAGTAGTAGTAGTAGTAGTAGTAGTACATGTAGTAGTGGTAGTAGTGGTAGTAGTAGAAGTAGTAGTAGTAGTAGTAGTAGTAGTTGTATTATTATTATCATTATTTGTTATTATCTCTATTATAATTATCATTTTATTACATTATTATTCATTACCATTATAATCATTAGTTATTATTACTATTTTTATCATTATTATCATTATTATTATTAATATTATTATTATTGTTAGTATATTATTATTATTATCATTGTTGTCGTTGTCAATTGTAGGGCCTTTTGTTATTATTATAATCATTACAATGATGACAATACAATCGCTTCCTTATAACATAAAGGATCATGGAAGAAAGATGTATATGATATTGTACATGGTCCTGTCGATTAGTACAATCCTGATTGTTTTATTTGTTTATTATATGATTTTTAGAGAAATCCCTTTTCCATAGAACTCTTAAAAAATAAAAACGTTTACTCAGAGTGAATCATCAAATGACCGGTCTTATCTCAATTGTAACGATAAAGATAGCTATAAGTATAATTGTAGCGACGATTTAAAAATGTAGAACACTGGATACCGTCCGGTGATGCTCACCGATTTATTAGGGTGAGGCTCCAGTATGAAGCGCAATCAAATACATTTCGGTTACATACACCGCTCTGATAAACCCTTTACCCGTGTAGTGGCCTCAATGAAACAGATTATACAAAATCAAAGAACAACGGGACATGGTGGTAAAGGGGTGCTGTGCTGTGCTGTGAAGAAGACGCAGTGCGTCGAAAAACTAGTAAAATACTGGTTAAAATGCATTATCCTAGTCTTGGACTATTATTGTCGTCTTCACCTGGCCAAATGCGTGGATTCTATACATGTTCGCAATTACAACGAGTAAGTATGAATGTTTAGATCGTTTGAATAAGGCGTTCACAAATTAGTGGCCTTTTCGGTGTTACCGATGGGGTTAATTCCATGAGTCGTCAGCAAGTTAAAGGGCCCATGACATCGAAATACAAGTGTATTCCTGTTGGTGTGCAGTCCTGCATACATCTCATATTTTGATATGAAAACTTCTGAATTTGTTTCATAGATTTTTAAATATTTTTTTAAATATTTGTTTTTCAAACTTGCTAAGCTCCACCTCGAACAACCTCCAGATCTCATTCCCCTTGTGACATCATCTGTCAGTCATCAATGAGCTAACTTGAGAAAGTGGTATGTATGTTTGCCGAAGTCGACCATCTGTTACAATAAATAATACAAAAATCTATGAAACAAATTCAGAAGTTTACATATCAAAATATGAGATGTATGCAGGACTGCACACCAACAGGAATACACTTGTATTTCGATGTCATGGGCCCTTTAAAGTTGTCATTGCTGTGCACGGAGATCTACCGGGATGCTGGCTGTCTTTTGAAGTTAGTTAATTGATGCTATGACATGTCTATGCATTTGAGAAACACTGTTCACACTGGGATGACAGAACAGTTTACGTCAAATTCCAATAAGGGTGAGGACCATGATGAATCGGATACAGCAAGAATATAAACGCAATGGACAGACCTGGGAGCATTGATCAATTTATTTTGGGATGGGGAGGGAGGACATTAATATTTCCTTCTATGTCATCGGATGTACATAATTGGGTGTGAAAATCGACGCTTTACGCTTAAAGATCACATCCGAATTGAAAATGAAATGGATGAATTGTATTTCAACGGAAAGCTTATGAGCCATAGATTACAATAATATAGATTATATTCCATTTTAGTGTCTGTCTGAGGAGTATCAGCTATGTGAAAACTCAAAATATAAAGCTTTGAAAATAGGACGTTGCGAACTAAAACTTGCTTTCGACTTGATGACATCATCTTATGTTGAGTACGCATATTCACAATAACTTTGCATTAATTAAGCACGGCCCGTGGCCTCAGGAATATAGGTGAACCGGTCAGGTTCACATGTTATGTCGTCACTGTAACTTCGGCAAGTTTGACCCCTGTTGACCCGTAATTTGAAGGAGTGCGGAAAATGAGGTTTTAATTTGCTTTTGTGCAATAATGAAAGGGTAAATACCTGTTATTCCTTTACATTTGTATTCTACATGCATTCGGTTTTCTATTTATATCAAGTTTTATTGTTAAGGGAAACCTTACCTCAAGAAATTCTGAGAAATTTAATATGTTCTTACCCATTAATCTACAAGATTCCCCACCAAATTGTATGAGAGAGGCATACAGCAAGAAAAATGTACAGTTCCTCAGCACGCCATGGGCATCGCAATTTCTTGTTAACGTGACGTACTATGTGAAGTCGTTTATCAAGTAAATGTTTGTAAATGTATGGATGCGTCCTTCCCAGGTGTGTTTAGTGATGAATCATTGCATTCAGCTGCTACTATCGTTTTTACTACAATTACCAGAACGTAAATTGCATATATAAGTTGGTGCTCTTCTGGGGTGAAGGTTTTTCATAAAAGAAATAGAGTTGTCAACTACTATATTTCAGTATGTTAAAATGAATTATCTTTATCTTGTACATTTCTCGTAAGGAATTTTGTACATCAAAGTGCAGGAATACATCTTATCTATCATATCGCCAACACTCATTATTTGGGGTGTGGTTGTGAGGTAATAGACTAGACAGGGGAAGATTTTATTGCAATCTATTACAAAACTTTAGATTTCTGGATAAATCAAATTTGCAAAGACCACCCACTTTCCATCTTGATAAAATTCGGGATTAGTTACGCCGCAAATGCCATGATATCGATGCCATTTTATTTTGGGATGGGGAGGGAGGACATTAATATTTCCTTCTATGTCATCGGATGTACATAATTGGGTGTGAAAATCGACGCTTTACGCTTAAAGACCATATCCGAACTGAAAAATGAAATGGATGAATTATATATCAATGAAAAGCTTATAAGCCAAAGATTACAATAATATAAATTATATTCCATTTTAGTGTCTGTCAGAGGAGTATCAGCTATCTGAAAACTCAAATATCAAGCTTTGAAAATAGGACGTTGCGAACTAAAAACTTGCTTTCGACTTGATGACATCATCTTATGTTGAATACGCATATTCACAATAACTTTGCATTAATTAAGCACGGCCCGTGGCCTCAGGAATATAGGTGAACCGGTCAGGTCCACATGTTATGTTGTCACTGTAACTTCGGCAAGTTTGACCCCTGTTGACCCGTAATTTGAAGGAGTGCGGAAAATGAGGTTTTAATTTGCTTTTGTGCAATAATGAAAGGGTAAATACTTGTTATTCCTTTACATTTGTATTCTACATGCATTCGGTTTTCTATTTATATCAAGTTTTATTGTTAAGGGAAACCTTACCTCAAGAAATAAGTTTTCATTTATTCTGAGAAATTTAATATGTTCTTACCCATTAATCTACAAGATTCCCCACCAAATTGTATGAGAGAGGCATACAGCAAGAAAAATGTACAGTTCCTCAGCACGCCATGGGCATCGCAATTTCTTGTTAACGTGACGTACTATGTGAAGTCGTTTATCAAGTAAATGTTTGTAAATGTATGGATGCGTCCTTCCCAGGTGTGCTTAGTGATGAATCATTGCATTCACCTGCTACTATCGTTTTTACTACAATTACCAGAACGTAAATTGCATATATAAGTTGGTGCTCTTCTGGGGTGAAGGTTTTTCATAAAAGAAATAGAGTTGTCAACTACTATATTTCAGTATGTTAAAATGAATTATCTTTATCTTGTACATTTCTCGTAAGGAATTTTGTACATCAAAGTGCAGGAATACATCTTATCTATCATATCGCCAACACTCATTATTTAGGGTGTGGTTGTGAGGTAATAGACTAGACAGGGGAAGATTTTATTGCAATCTATTACAAAACTTTAGATTTCTGGATAAATCAAATTTGCAAAGACCACCCACTTTCCATCTTGATAAAATTCGGGATTAGTTACGCCGCAAATGCCATGATATCGATGCCATTTTATTGTAAGGTTATTCTTTATATTCTTTAAGAAAGTTTTGAACGAGTTGAAAGGCAGTTTTCTATTCTGGTAATAACGTAAGCAATTATACCGACTTGCTATTGTTGCATTTGAAGGCCTTATCGTTTCCTACATTGTCAAAGAAAGGTATTTCTTCAAATGAGAATATCCTGCAGCGAGAGGGAAGTGGACAATCGTTGAAGATACCGTACATAGAAGTAACAAATAAATAACCTAGATGGGGAGGTAAGGTTACACAATTCATGTTGTATAATAATAATGATAATGGGTTCTTGTACAGCGCTCATGTCAGTCAGATTTGACCCTCCTGTTATTACCCTGGCTTTAGCACGGCTACCATACGGTGCTCTACCAATTTACTTCACCTGGGTGTAGTAGAGCAAATGTAGATCAATGTCTTGCCAAAGGACATTAGTGCGGCCCGTAAGCTTGGATGATGGGCATTGCTGATAATCATCAGCGCACGCTTATCATATACCCTGTTTAATGTAAATGGTCTTCGTAACATCGGATCAGTCTCTGATCGGATGTTCCCATAGGCTCAAGCTGTGCCCCGATTCTTTACCAATCTCCAGTTCGAAGAGAAGCTAAAACCTTCCACCTCGCTAGATCACGTTCCGATATATGACATGTGTATGTAGAACCCTCCGGTTTTCGTATAAGATAAATTGACATTGATTGTGGTCGTTATAGTCAGAACAGTTGTTGCGTTGCGAACCTCTTCGTGGATGACAATGCACAGGTCTATTGATCATGTTAATCACAGTGCTATGGTCTTGAACAGTCTTATCTTCTCAAGAAATGTATGAAGTGTCTACTATGTTATGCAAAATCAGTGTACATTGTTGGGAGAAACAAGTTTACCATGAGATCAAGGAGTCAAACGTCTTTTCCCAAACATGAAAATCGTCGGATATTGTTGCAAGTTTGATGCCATGTTTAATGAACGGACCATTAAAAGACAGGCTTGCAACTAAAACCGTTTACCCTTTTTAAATGCAGAAATTGGCAACCCAATTCCTTCAATATCTCTTTTTCATTTACCTACATTAATTTTTAACATTCTTAATAGAAGATTTAGAAAAAAGAGCCTTTGGAATACTGAGCCTTGCATCTCAGTTTCTGTTAAGTTGTTTCGCATAAGCCGAGTGGTAATCAACTTGTTACGGTTATCATCGTCAGGGGTGTTGTAGATCATAACTTTTTATGATTCCTCGGAAAACTACCCCTGGGGGTGTTTCACAAAGATCTTAAGTCGAACTTATCTCTTAGTTGGACTGAACATTATGGAAAGTCGTTAGCATCTATACAAATATTTTACAAAAGTTATTTTAAAAGGCATATAATGTTGATTCAAATCATTCATATTTTCTATTATTATGGAGATTTCATGTTCTCGATGTGGACTTTATAAAAAGTCTAAAATACTTTTTTTTTCGCTTTTGAATATATCTTTTTTTAGGCTACAAATGGTTCTCCATAAATTTTAAGTCCAACTTAGAGTTAAGTTCGACTTAGGATCTTTGTGAAACACCCCCCTGGACTACTACTCCGGGCAACTACCCTCTAGAACTACCTGCAGTCGGATTGTTTACTCATGGGAGACGTCTGTGGTGTATTAGTGAAGGTTCTTTAATCTCCTTAGAGAGTCTGGGTTCAATCCTTGGCAACGTGTTTTGCCAAAATTTGTCCTTCTCGTCCCAGATATTGTAGGTTCATTGTAAGGCTTGGGTAATAATAACTGTAGGGCCTACATGAGCAATATGTATTACTAATGATGTGGCAACCCTGTTTAAATAAGACCAAATTGATTAATTATCTATCAATACCATGATTTGAAACGCCTCCAGACATATACCCTGGACGATTACCCATTGGGAAATTCCATGGGACAATTACCATTTGCTAACTGCACCCTGATTTCCTCGCGAATTCAGCCGGGTGTGCTCTGCTTGAGATTATTGACCTACTTTTTAATTGTCGCAGAGTAGAGTAGATGATTATCCTGACGAGCTACTTTGAATAATTTTCAATTGTATTTTTTTTGTCTTTTTCATATCATGTTTATTTTTATGCGAACAGTTTCTCACAGGTCTGAATATAGTGTGTGTAATATCACTAAGCTCTCTTATACATACATATTATATTGGCCAATAAGCCGACATGAAATTGAATTAAACTGCCTCGTATATTAGAGAAAAATACTTATTTTTAGATTATGTCAATGATTCACCTTCATGTATACTTGTATGCCGATGTGATTTAGATTCTATTTTTGTTTTGGAACGTCTCACCAGATGTTCTATTATATTGAAAGTGACAGTTGCTTAGATGTTGACACACAACTCCTGATTTTAGAGTTCATGAGTCAAGCACCCGTGAGACTATAGGCTATTATGTCATGTACGTGGGTCACCTAGTTGGTAGTTTCTGACATAAAATTTCATTTCGATATGAAAATGAAATATAAGCTGAAGACAGTTATTCAATGTAGGTGCTTCCGTTGTTAGAGCAGGTGTTGTGAGGGAAAATATTTATCTTCCGCAAATAATTGAAGGTAATACAAAGTTTTGGTATGGGGTCATGAATTCGGTTCGAATGAACATATTGGGAGCATATGCGATCGATCCTGCAATATACAATGATCGTTGTCGCGGTTAAAATCGAGTCTAAAGTGATGAAATAGTGAATAATAAACTCTTTATGTTGTAAAGCTCCCTCTCAAGATTGTTATTGCTTTAGCTTTAAAGCAATGTTTATTGACCAAAATCGATCGATAATCTATTCCCGTTTGGAAATTATGTATCAGAACTGCATATTCCGAAATTGTCATGGTCGCAGCTACCATTGTATGGCCGTAGGCGCTATTTGAAATTTATCGGGAGCATCGATAAATTAGATATTTTAATTCTCGAAATCCTAAGCGCTTCAGAGCCCATTTTTTCTTCAGATTTGCTTATTCTTACACTAGGTTACACAATAATAATGCGAATTTTAAATCTCATAATCCAATTCTGTTGAAATATTACCAAAACTTTGTATTACCTTTAAGTCCATGAGAACATATTTATTAATAATTTACGGGAGGAGGTCGTGTGTATTCTTTAGTGCTTCAGAATACAAGGAAATCTAACTGACATACATTTAAGTAGTTTTATTGACCATAAATTTATAGGGCCTATGACATTATCTTCGTGGTTTTTTAACAGCTGTTAGTGACATTAATGGTGTATTGTTATTTGTAAGTGCTATTTAAAACCAGAAAAAAATAATATCAATATTATCCCGTGTGGCTTCTAGAAACGATCACAACCACACCGCAAAAATAGCAATTATATAGATTATTTAGTGCATGTTTATATGCCCTTTTCGGTTGTTAAATATTCAAACATACATGATTAAGTGTAGATTCTCCGAATTCTTGTTTACAACATCCGTGCTAAATTGATCACAGCTTTCTATATTTTACATGAATAGTTTAGATGAAAATATTATCACGAATCATGTACAAATCAGTAATTAATTTTGTAAGGGAGTATATAATTATGTATACCATACTTATGTATCGCCAGTAAACCTGTGTGTATGCAATCTTTTGTACATTTTAAAGGAGGTTCTCCGCATGCCCAGATAAAGGTAATTTATACCAAATTTGTAAAACCCGCCAAGACGAATACTGGATACTTGCTCATGAAATGATACAATTCATTTATGCACCGACGGTACATTCTATGGAACATAGGGCGAAGTATTCTTCTCAAGAATGCAACCAGATTTAGGGTCATTAACCGAAGCTGGAGCAACATCCAAGGATACCGTCTCTATGGACACGACATTTTGCTGTTCATTTCTCTAGAAATGTTTCTGAAAGGGTGGTATCGTTGTGATCTAAACAAATCACAAGCATTTCCAGATCAGTTCGCTATCAATTGCGCAATATTGGCTTCATACGGAAATATCTGACTCGTTCGGGAACAGAGAAACTTGTTCACTCACTTATTTCTTCACGTTTGAATTTCGGCAACAGTTTAGTCTATAATTTACTAAAATTCACAAATTGCACAGTTACAAAAACTACAAAACGCAGCTGCACGCATCATTGCTCTGTCAAGCAAACATAGTCACATTACACCTATCTTACAAAATCTCCATTGGTTGCCTGTAAAAGAACGTGTAATTTTCAAAATTCTTCTTTTAGTTCATCAAATCATGAATAAAACAGCTCCTGAATACAACCAGTCTTTAGTTCACCTCTACCAACCCACACGTACCCTCCGATCCTCCAACTCTGGTCTCCTACACATACCGCTTTCAAAGAAATCTTGGGGGGAACGAGCTTTTGCTCATGCCGGACCAGCCCTGTGGAATTCACTTCCACAGGAGCTGAAGAACTCCGACTCTTCAACATCTTTTAAGAGCAACCTTAAATTCCATTTGTTTAATTTTGCGTTTTGAAGACAGACATTCATTCTTTCATTTTTGCATTTTCTTTCTTATGTAAATGTACACGATTCTTTGTCATGATGTAATGTGTTCCCTAATATTTTGAAGCGCCTTGAGCATTTAATTAAAATGGATAATGGCGCTATATAAATCTCATGTATTATTATTTATTATTATCGTTGTAAAAAGATAAATGTAGGCCCAGGTCGTCGTTTTCACGTGCTTAAGCTTGTGACAAAGTTTTTGCTTGCTTGAACGCAACATCACTTTTCTATCTGTCTTTTAGTCACGGTGGAAGTCATGCGGTTTCCGATAATCTCTTTCTACACCAATTTTGTCGATAAAGTAACTGGGGCATACGGTAGCGGTGAATCCAGTGGGGGGACTATAAGACGCCCATTTGTTTTGTGCTGCTTTGTTCGTTTGTTTTTCATTCTTTAATTAAACGGTTTGGCGCTCATGCATGTACTGGTTACTAGGTTCACTTAAAACACTGAATAAAAACAAACAAAACAAATATTGGTTTTTATACTACCATAACAATAACGAAACAAAACAGTCCGTTCTAAAACACATACACCCTTAATTCAATGACCCACAGAATATTAGCAAGGTAAAAAGTTGTTTCGCGATGTTTACGATTGTGATATGGTATTATTCATTATACACTTCATTTATTATAACAAGCATGCTTCGTGTATCGTGTAAACGCAAGGTTGAAATATCGATGAAGAGTCACACGCAAAATAAGGTTAATGGACAGCCACCCATTGGGTGATTGTCCATTTTGCAGTTGTCTGGATCTATACTAACAGACGGGTACAGGATTGACAGGAGGGGGGGGGGGGGGCTTTATTACCCCCCCCCCCCTTAGATGGCCATATTATATCACCTGCTCCCCGGTGGGCAATAAGCTTGTATAAGATTTGTAAATTATTTTGTTACTATCATAAGATCATAACATCAAAAATTTACATTGAATAGGGCATATATATTGTGATTAGGAGGAGGGTGGTCAAAATTTGCAACTGGGTTGTGTGTGTTATAGAATGGGCTTCGACCCGCGCTTATACATTCTGAGAGGGATGGGGATGGAGCGGCGGAATGAGCCCAATGTGTTGGCTGTTCGTGTCTTTTTCTCTCATCCCTCCCGAACTGTCATGACGATAATGATGGCATTGTAATTTACCTCTAAGTGCTACCACAGAATGGCCATTTAACCCAATGCATTTACAAATAACTAATAGCCTTTGTTTTTAAGACCATGATATTCTCGTTGTCAAAGTGCAAGGAAAAACGAATTTGAGGATAGTGTGCAGGAATATTTTACAATATTTGATAAGGCAATGTGGATGAATGAATTTCAGATGTCTTGGAAGGAGAGAATTCCGCTCCCGCGCTTCCCGGTTCGAAATTTAGCGCTTTCTGTTTCAATAATTGAAACAGAATCTGATTACGCAGTTCTATAATTATTATAGAACTGCGTAATCAGATTCCATGATGTACACTTTGAAAGTGTGTGGAAATTAACGATAAGCTGAAGTGCTTTATGTAAATGAAATTTGTCAGTGTCAATTTTTGTTTGTCTTGCCACCATTCGTGACTGTGACTCCCACACATTACCCCCTTCTCCCTCTCTCTCTCTCTCTCTCTCTCTCTTCCTCCCATCCTCCCTCCTTTCTCTTTCTCATTTTCTCTCTTTCTTTCTCAATATCTCTCCATAATATGTCTCTGAATGTCTCTCTCTCTCTCTCTTTCTCTGATAAATGATGTAAAGTATTTGTTCTTCTACTCATTAATAGGAATTCAGGTTCCGCCCTTGAAATCGAGTTTTGTGGTTTTTAGAGGTTAAGTGACAAATCATGCAAATAAAAGAACAAACTTAAACGCCTAGTAGGCGCCGTTACAAAGCCTAAAACCTATGATTATCCAAAGCATGTTAAGTATTATAGCCGATTAAAATCAGTGGTGTGTAAGATTAAGTTTAAAGGGTAAAGACCAGTTTTGGAAACGCCCCCCTCTCAAAAAATGAAATGGAAGCTCTTATTACCAATCATGTGAAAGAATATGTTTTGACTAATACGTGATGATACAAATTTTGCCGAGAACCCGCCTACTAATTGATATATTTGGTAAATTATTACATCTATTTGGACCTGATAGATGTCGCGCACGTGTCGCGCACGTGTCGCGTAGTCCCATATACATCTTTCTGTGTACAGTGCTTGTAACTTTACCAAGACTGGGCCAAATTTCTTATCATTTTGATGATACCAGAACCTTGCGGTACACACCAATACTTATATGCTAGATGATCAACCTTTTCTGATCGATTCCACAACGTTTTCTTTCACAATGCAATCGCATGACCATAACCGGTCTTTATCTTTAAGCTGTGTACTACGAGGACTTTCCTCGAACCGCCGCGATGTTCCGCTAGCTCATGGGATTTAGAACAGTGAGACAGTTGTGTTTCTTCATTTAGGATTAAGATGAACGAAGCAATTGAGTCGTGTTATTGAACTCTCACTGTGTTACGCCGATTGAAATGAGGTAAGCCGAATCCAAAATGCGTATCAAAGATATAAACTTATTTAATGAAAGTACATTTATTTGCGTAGTATATGAAGGAGGAGCACCAACGTATGTCGCAATACCACGTATGGAAGAACCTTGAAGGAACAGCCTCTTGGGCGAAGTTACAAGGGATAATGTGCTTTTTTTACAATTCTATTGATTGCAGTATTCTTACAGGTGAGAAACTTATGTGCGATGTACGGATGTGTTTTTTTTTTGGAGTTAAAGCTGATTTTGTTTGAATATTTGAATGGTATTTTGGAGGAGAGAAGTAAATTCTGAGGTGCTTAGGAGAACTCATTTTGATTCAACGTGACTTTGGATAGCATGGTTATTGTGTGAGTATGGGCGACTAGCACGAAATTTATCGTTTGAGAAACATGACCCGGCAACATTTTCTTCTGCGACGTTTGCTCCGGGCTTTATTTCGCCAAAGGTGTAGGGTTATGTTTATGGTTTTAATTGGATTTTGAGTCAAGGTTGGGGTTAGGATTAGGGTTAGGTATAGGGTTAGGTATACAGTTGGGTCAAGGGTTGAAGTTTAAAATTCGGTTAGTGTAGAAAACTGACGCGGGGTAATTGTCACAGCCTCACATGAGTAAGTGTATTACAACCCTACATCATCGTTCTTTCTCCCCCTTACGTCTTTCTCTCTCTCTCTCTCTCTCTCTCTCTCTCTCTCTATTGATGTCTCTGTTTATCTCTCTCTCTCTCTCTCTCTTTCTCTCTCTTATGTAGTATAATTATTTTTTTAAATACATATTCCACTCACGTTCTTTTATTTTCATTTGTCGTTTATCCTTTTACTGATGTCCATTCGAGTACAAGGATGAATGATTTGGCAAGTCAAATTTGCACATATTCATAAATCGAGGAATAAATCACTCCCGGTTCAGAGGCAGCTGTAGATTAAAAAAATATATTAACAAATATTGTTTAAGGGCATACGCACCAGGCAGATATTTGAATCCTCAACCTTTGGATTGAGAGTCCATGCAGTGAACGACCAACTCTACCACGATGCTTTCACATC
This sequence comes from Strongylocentrotus droebachiensis, assembly GCA_035222895.1. Taxonomy (NCBI): domain Eukaryota; kingdom Metazoa; phylum Echinodermata; class Echinoidea; order Camarodonta; family Strongylocentrotidae; genus Strongylocentrotus; species Strongylocentrotus droebachiensis. The sequence goes on from JAVYIG010004895.1 coordinate 54,350, forward strand.
ATTGTAGGTTCTTGCCCTGTGTGCTCTGTTTATCTCTGTGTCATTGATTTCAAGTAAACTTCTTTCGAATCAAATTTGCTGATCCCCTAGCGTGATATATCTCTGCATGCAGCAAGATGACACCCATTAACCATGCGTGCTCAGCGAAACGACACAGGCTATGTATGTGTCGGCATACAAATATCGCACATCATTACATAAGCAAGGGCAAGGGTCTGACGTCCCAGTCCAAATTTCACATCTCCAATTCTAAAGCGAGCGAACTAGCGGAAGAAGACGCTTCATAACGGTTTTGGAAAATGTTATTCGTTATCAAAACAAAGTGGATAAGATATAGAAATTTCAATATTCAATTCAATTTCAATTTCAATTTATTCATGTTTCCAACAAAACATTACAAATCAATTATAAGCATTTAAAACAAATGTAAGAAATACATGTTGGAAACAGAGGGATCTACTAAAAAGCAATGCTTGTACAAGTGTGAACACCTCAAATGATACTTAGGAATAATGAGTAATTAAATTCACTGATCCGTAACTACAAAACAAACTACAAAATAGGGGAAAGAAAAAGGGGGGATACCAACAAAGACGAGAAAGGGACAAGACATTGCTTTACACGACAAAGATAGAAGAACACGGTCATAATACAAAGAGTAGACAATTACAAAAAGAAGTGAGAGATCGGGGTTACAGAAAATAATACAAAATGATGAGCTGCATGCAAGGGGTTGAGAAGAAGATAAGGAAAGAGAAATGCTCATTAGAAAGGAAATAAGCATGATAAGGCACAATATAATATATCAAATTACATTTTGAGCCAGCGAGCGGAGAATGATCTTGTATTCAACAAAAACAACAACGACATATACTTCAATGAGGTTTGTATGATTGTAATAAAAACAGTTTCATTTTTTTTTACTTAAAAGTATTAAGTAAACAACTCACTTCCTGCAGAGGACAATTTATGGGCATCTCGCTGTATGTGGTGGTTCACCGGATAGTGATATTTCAAAAATTATCGGGAATGGGAACGCAAACCCTCTTCCCCATGAACTATGCTCGTTTTCTCGAAGCGAACGGACACGATTCACATCAACCACTTGACAAATCTTAATGTTACAGTACAGTATATTTGATTTGATGTAATTACTTCCGTTTCGATATGAAGATATTCAAACACGTATAAGGTACATATGAATTAATGACAACAATGACATAAAACAATGTAATAAGATTGTACAAAAGACCAAGTAGAATTATTGAAGAACTGAACATGGTTGACTTAAATGTATACAATGAAACGGGGGAGGGGATTGATGGGCATGCTAAAGAAGTAATGCCTGTATGGCGCAAACCCCTTAAACTTTGCTTCTAAAATATTGATAGAGAGTTTTGGTCAAAATGGTTATAACAATAACATTAAAATAAGCGAAAGTTATAAATTAACGGTATGGCGAAGTAAATTCGTAACAAGAGATAGTGAGAGGGGGAGAGTGAGGGAGAGAGAGAGAGATAAAGAGAGATAAAAGAGAGAGAGAGAAGAGAGAAAGAGAGTAAGAGGGAGAGAGAGAGAGAGATGCAGAAGAGAGATAGGGTAAGAAAGAGAGAGAGAGAGAGAGAAGTGCAGAATGAGAGACAGTGACGTGGAGATGGGGGACAAGAGCAAATATTGGTTGTTAGGCACGTGTTCAAAATACAAAAAAGTGAAGATTTAATTATTGATTTTATTTACAAAAAATATAAAACAAACAAAAAAGAATATAGTATTAATGACTGCTTTAAGCCTCGGGCAATAGCTCGATTTTAACCTTCCCTTGAGCGTATACAAACAACTATGTATCGAAAATTAAAGCAGTCATTAAAACTTTTATATACCGAAAAGGGTCATAGAATACATGTGCGACTTACCAATCATGATAAACAAGTTTGTTTACGCTATCGAGACAGCAGATTAACTGAATAAGCAGTTAAGGCACAAGGTGTATGTATACAAATACGTGTGTGGGACTATGAACGAGCTGGATTTTTCGTGTTACTGAAATGTGCTCAGAATTCAAGTAATATATCTATTAAATGACTATAACAGACAAGAAACAAGTCAAAGGTAAGGACAAGAATCAGTGCTTTAATATCAAGCATTTTTGCATGAAATACCATCAGGAAAGCTATTTAAATTTGTCAGAACTTAGCGACAAACACACCAAATTCAGCGCTGCATTGACGCACAAAACGGCGTAGAATTCAACTTTTCATCCATCAAATGAATTCAAACACTTGCATTATACAATCTTCAATACCTGTGTCACCGTTATCGCAAGCAATAAAATCACAATCTATATCTAGACCTAGATCTACGGCCAGGGGCGTACGCAGAGGGGGGGGGGGGGTTAGGGGGTTAACCCCCCCCCCCACCTTTGGTATTTTTATGTGTGTAAACCCCCCTTAAAAAAAACCTAACCCCCCCCCCTTTTTTTTTTTCTTTTTTTTAAATTATTACAAAAAAAAACAATTATGCCCACGGCTAACCTAAAAAAAGGTGACCTTACCCCCCCCCCCCCCCCAATGAAGAAAAAATGTCAAATTTTCAAATTTCGAGACCAAAAAAAAAAAAAAAAAATGTCCGCTTACCCCCCCCCCCCCCCCCCCCCCCCCCCCCCCCCCCCCCCCCCCCCCCCCCCCCCCACTGAGCGACTTTTCGGCTGGCTGAGTCGTTGCGATTTTTTTTGGGACTCCTAAAAAAAAAAAAAAAAAGTGTCCGACGACTCCTAATGTACAGTGGGCTCTACATCACTAGATCTCCAATCGATTGAATTTAGTGAGGTGCTGTAAATTTACCGTTCATATCTAATTGATTATATAGAGGGTGCATTGATATTTCCTCTCTAATTTCATCTTTGAAATACGGTTTGGTAGTTGCGTCATCTCTGGTCAAAATAAGAAAAAACAGCGAAAAAGAAACTTTAGATTGACAACGAGGATTACTTGGAAACGACAGCAATTGGTTTCCCTTTACTTGCAGCCTGCTATAAACAATTTGAACCAACGCCGCAATTTATGCGTATTAAGAGAAATATTCAGGATATTAAAGGTTGTGTATCCCTTTTGCGGCCAACATCAAATTCTGTAGAACTTACTTGCAGCCTACCATAAACATTTAAATACCAACGTCTCAATTTATGCGTATTAAGAGAAATATTCAGGATATTAAAGGTTGTGTATCCCTTTTGCGGCCAACATCAAATTCTGTAAAACTTTACAGGAATGATGAATATGTCACGCATATCCTATCTGTGAAATTTAAACGTTAACAATTTTCCTAGTATACAATTATATGCAAGGAAACCCAATTATTTTGTATACTTCACATTCAGACACTATTGAGCGACTGACTAACTTCTTTTCTTTTTTGGTATAACATACATAAAATGAGTTGCAACAGGTACATGAGCATTTGTCTACATCAATAACCCGCTACTTGTAATGATGGCCAAAATTAAACTGATTAAATCTTTGTGCAGCACAAAACGTCCGACGATTCGGTAAAAGGGTCTGAAAATCAGACTATTACTTAGGTGATTGCAATCACGTATTACGTCGATTCGACAACTAATGGTTGTTATTTGCCCACTATATGCCATTTTCCAGCCCTTTCGTTTTGAGGAAGTTCTAAATTAGTATTGTCTTTCATTATGCTGTTGTAATTTTAACTTTTCATTTTTGGGGCCTGTAAATGGGACCTAGCATATGTATATATAAATGTGTGTGTGTGTGTGGGGGGGGGGTGATGCGTGTGTCTATTAGACCATGGACCTACTACTTACTCTTTTAGACACTTGCGCTGTACACACAAATGGTGGAGTTCTCACACTAAGGCATGATAGTTTGGTCGAAACTTTTCAGCCATTTCACGTCATATTTCGAATATGAGGGTTATAATACTGAAGAGCAATCCTTTACAGAAGACATTTCTTGTATGAAAGTCTGCGAAAGTGACATACAAAGAATGAGAAAGAAAGTGACTTTTACTCAAACATTTCTTTTAAGTTGATATGATTATTGGGCCAAATGTCATCGAGAAGGCCATATTAATTTTGATCGGAGGTAAATCGCATTTGGTGTTGTAATTGGCGATATCTTAGAGAAGTTCCACTAAAGTGAGCAGGGAACACGACTCATGTATACACACAAGCCGTGTTTGAAAGCATATTCATTAGACGACTATATATTTACTTTTTTCCCCTGTTTTTTGTTTTTTTGTTCGAAATTTATACCAATGAAAAAAAATGCGCTTCTGAATCATACTTATTTTCAATTTAAATTTAAATTTTCTTGAAAATGTTTTGTCATTTCTAAATACAATATCTGGATTAGTCATCTCTGTTTTTGTTTTGTTCATCATTAGGGACTAACTCGGACCAATATTAGGGACTTTTTTTATTTGCACGAAGACAATGTAGATTGCTACGGTCAACGCCCTTTAAATGCACTGCCTTGAATGGACGTCACATGTATCAGTCCACGCAAATCTAAAAGTCCCTTATGTTGGGATACGGGAGACATCCGTAATTTAATATGTGCAATGTGAGATTACGTGAGAAACTTTGCCCTATTTTTGTTTAAATTTCTTATCTCATTGTTTTACTAGTTTTTATGCTCGTTGTCGGTTTAAAAGGTAAAGTCTTGCCCCAAACAAGTTGAATTGAGTAGGAATAGAAAAACGGAGAAACGTATTTACAAAAAAAGACATTCCCCATGAAATTTGGAAATATGAAAATTGAAAATTTTGTCTCATTTTATCATCGGTCTCTTATTACCCGAACTTATCCTACTACAAATTGAAAGAGCGTCCCGCCGGGAACACTATTACTGTACTTATATAACTCTACTTATGTTTATTATTACGTATAAATAACAATGATATTGATAGGATATTTGAAATGACACAGTAATGGGATTTATCAATCAATGGAAAGGGAATGTAAAATTCAACAAGATGGCGAAGTACACCTCAAACAACCGCGGCAGTAGAATTAAATGACATTATTGTATATTTTGCAATTAATATACACACAAAATGGTCTTTCTTTTGCCTGTTTTTTACTTTGTGTGCTGTAACCTCCTCCTCCTCCTCCTCTTATTCTTCCTCTTCTTCTTATCACTCTCGATATTCTCTATCTATTCATCCTCCTCCTCCTCCTCAGCTTCGCCCTCTTCTTCTTCTTCTCCCTTAAAAAAAATGTGTTTTAGTGTTTATCGTCCCCTATCTGAATGACAAAAGGAAATATCATTTTTTGACGATAATGATAATAACATTAGATATTTTTTCTAGCAAACAAACCTGGCTACCGATTCCGGTGGTCATATCAATCAATAAATTCCTTCCTACCAGTACCCATTAAACCCCTTGTTGTAGAATGGCCAATGTAGATCAATATCTTGCCAAAGAACATAAGTTACTTGGTACTGGTAGGAAGGAATTTATTGATTGAAGTGAGCACCGGAATGGGTAGCCTAGTTAGAGCGAGGTCGATATGTTTGCTATAAGAAATAGGGAAATAATTCAATTTCGAAAAAAGGTATAACAGGTTTCCCATATTATTCTAATCTGTTTACTTGACTGCTAAAAATCTTGCTTGTTTTTCTTTCAAAGGTTTCATATCCTTCAAATCATATTTATCCTATCTTATTTTTTCGTACGCAAGGGAGCCCAGGTTGAAACAGAAAAATGCCTTTATCTTTAAAAAAAATACCTTACAATTTTGAGGCGCTGGGCTAGGGTGCAATTAAAAGCGTAAAAGCTTTTGAATTTGTAACGGCTATCGAGGCCCTGTTTGAAGAAAGGTGCAAAAGTCAGCTTCGCGTATCTCCCTTATTGTGGCTTCAAAGCTCATGAAAATTTCACAGCACATACAAAACGAAAATATCATTCTTCAAATAATTTTCATTCAAAACTGTGAGGTATTTTTTTAAATATAGGCATTTTTCTGTTTCAGAGGTCGGTGAATTTGGGTTCGCTTGCGTACGAAAAAATAAAAAACGTCCGGTATAGTGCGAAGAGTTATAACAGACGTGACCACTCCAATGACAAATAAATAATCCATATCTACGCCTGTCATGGGCAGAATAAAAAAATGAAGTAATGTATTTTTTGTTAATCTCTCTCTCTCTCTCTCTTCCCCCTCTGTAGAGTATGTGGAATGTATCTGTCATTTATACAGGGTGGCAAAAAAAACGGACAAGCATGCAGGGCAAATTTTACCAGACGAGAAAACATTTTTTGAAGAAAAATGATACCCAAATTGCCCGAAATTGGTTGAATTCTTCTTCTAGAAGCATTTATGTGAATAAATGTTGAAAACATCCACTGTCAGTTTCTAGACAAATTTAAACCCCGTCCTTGTGTCACAAAATGCTCCCTAAAACTAAACAAAAACAAATTTGCAATCTTTGTATCATTTTTCATGTGAAAATATGCTTCTTCTGCTCCTTCGTCGTTTAACAGTATGATGGGGGAAAAAAGAAATCTGGTTGCAGAAAACGTTTTACAAGAATTTGTTTCTTCACTTTCCATTTTTCTTTTCTTTTCTTTTGAGAAATACATTCTGTTATATCCCAGTTATATTTGTTTAGATCAAATGATCATAAACCTCCTTTTTCTGAAGAAGCAGAGGCGATGTAGGAATTCTAAGTACTTGAGATCGTTATAAAGAAAGAAGAGAGAAACTATGTTAACACATAATGTGAGTGATAAGTTACAGTTTATCATAAAATGGAGTATTATAGTAGGAGTCTTGTACATTCTGAGAACATTATGTTTAATAGTCATCATTTATTATTCATTCATTTATGAATAATTCATTTATTTATTCGTTCATTTATTCAAATTTATTCATATAGGATACACAAGATCTGCATGTTACTTTATTCTATTTGTTGGTCCTGATATTATAAACGTAAAAATATGAACAATTTTGAAAAGATAAAACCAAAATTACAGTCAACTGATTAGGAAGAGTAGAAATGAATAGGGGAAGTGCTTAACCGTCTTAGAACAATTTTGTCGATTTGAAGGCTAAGAAAAACATTGGGGGTAATGCAGTCCCGTAAGGACATAACTCATATTGGATTATTAAATATATTTGTGGCTTTCACCCAGTAAATAAGAACGATTGATCGATCTGTATCAATAAGGTCGATTGATCGACCTGTATTAAAAAAAAACACAAGTCAGAAAAAATCTTGGAACCAGCGGGATTTGAACCTGACATCTACTGCTTGCCGGGCAGCGACTCTACCACCAGGCCATCACTGGTCCATGGCACAGTCACGATGAACTAGAAACAAATACCTAAGCTCTCCTGATTAATTCTGACTCATTAATATTCATTAGTCCGCCATAGGACAGTAACTTTTATAAATGTAATGCTTCCTGGGAGAAATTTCAATTATTAAATATATTTGTGGCTTCCACCCAGTAAATAAGATCGATTGATCGATCTGTATCAATAAGGTCGATTGATCGACCTGTATTAAAAAAAAACACAAGTCAGGAAAAAATCTTGGATTGTTTGTGAGTTCTAATGTTCTAGGCTCTAATCAAAATTAAAATGATCAATGTTCCAGATCAACAAGAAAAAATGAAAATCGAAGAAAAAAATTAAAACTGATTAACAAATAAACCAATGAAATAGTTCTTCTATCTACCATCAAATATATCAATTATATAGATTTTCGTTATGATGTTAAAAGGATGGGAAATGGTTACAACGAGTGTTAGTGACATTTTTGCAAATGTTTTGAAGAAGCGAATGAATCAACAAACAGTTATAACACCTTTACGAGTTGTCCTTTGCATGGCAAAACATTTCGAGGAAATGGGAATATTTGTATGTATTTGTCACTCACTAGATCCTTTAATGGTTGATAGAGACAATGCTCACGGAAGGAATACAGGGGTGGTCGAACAAACAAACCAATGTAATAGTTCTTCCATCTACCATCAAATATATCAATTATATAGATTTTCGTTATGATGTTTTAAGGATAGGAAATGATTACGAGTGTTTTTGACATTTAGTAAATGTTTTTATAAATGTTTTGAAGAAGCGAATGAATCAACAAACAGTTATGACTTTGCATTGCAAAACATTTCGAGGAAATCGGACGATTTTTATGTATTGGTCACTCATTCGATCTTGATAGAGACAATGCTTACGGAAGGAATACAGGGGTGATCGAACAAAAACAAAGTGGAAGGTACAGCTAGGCACGGACCTAGATCAGAAGGTTCTCAGAATCGATTGATCTATAATTGAACAAGCCAAACATCAACACATTCGTCAAGGCCCTGTCTGGTACATAGTTGCGATTGATCCAAATCAATTGCAAGTCCTTTAAATAATCGCAAGTTTGCAGTCCCCTATCTTTTATGGTCGATCTTCTTTAAAACATGTGAGTGAATAAACCCAATGTTCTGTCACAGAAAAGGAAAGATCACTCATTGGTACAAGAAATCGCTGATGTGGCGTAAGGATATCTCCATCACCCCTATTGCTTTTCTAAGTTATTCTTGAAATTCATAATGAGAACCCTCCGGAAATTAGTGAGTGGAATACAGATTGATGAACATCTTTAGGGCGTTTACATGTGCAGATAAAACCAATGGAACTTGTTTTTGAGAAATTTAGAATCATAAAAAAAAAAAAATATTAGATGGATGTAGGCATGCAGTCACCAAAGGTATGGACATCAACACTATACACATGAGCTGCCGGAGCTACAGGTTAGGTAATAAGAAATGACCCAACTGGGACGTTATCCGGATGCCTCGTCATCTTCCATGACCACTTGCCTGTCCTCTGTATGCCTGGTCCATCCCTTCCGGTTCCGCCGCCTGTGGTTTCAGGGGTATTTTCAGGTTTCAGGGATACATGCAATAACAGTATTTATTGAAATTACGAACTTTGAAACCATCTCTCGTGTTACTGGCATCCGTGTTTGCCAATCTTTGTCCCAAGATCGAGTCCAGGGTAAGAAATACAGAGATAGAAAGAAAGAAGGGGGCAAAGAAAGAGAGAGGTAAAGAGAAGGGGACAGAGAGACAACGAGAAAACATGTGGGGGGAGACAGAGAGGAGAATAGAGGGGCGAGAGACATTCAGAGAGGAACAGAGCAAGAGAGAGAGAGAGGCGAGAGAAAAAGTAAGACCGACAGAGGAAGGAGAACTGTTAAAGTGGTAGAGTAAGAGGCAGATGGTGATGTGCTTCTATCTTGTAAAAAATAAAAAATGACATTTGGAAGTTCCGCTTTGGCCGTTGAGCGTGTTTAGCAATAATATTTATAAAGCTTAATTTACAATTCTACTCCTATATGATATCCGTATCCATAAATAAGTACAGCGTTATACTCCGAAAGAAGTGAAAAATATGACGCAAATTTTCCGTGGGTGAGACAATCTACCAGGCATGTTCCGAACTAGACTATTATATAAAGAGCAGAGCTTTGTTGTAAAAATTAGTTTATTCAAAATCCACAATGTTTCTCTTCTTTGGTAAGGATTTCTTCATGATTTCAATCTGTGTAAAATCTGGAAATGTGTAGGGGTCTCCAAAACGAATTCTGATAAGGCTGTGGTTCTTAGTGTCTTTTTTTTTCCAGTACTGATTTTTTTTGCTAACAGATTATAATTGTATGTTGCATCTTAAGGAGACATTTTTATTGTGCTATGCTACGCAAACATGAATGTAAATTGATACAGCATGTTTATGAGTATTTTTCCGTCTATGAGGACAACTTAGAATTCAAAATATTGTAAAGAAATGATTTCTTATCATTTTCTTCATATTCGTTTTTAGTCTGGCAGTAATATGCTATATTTTTCGCGTCGACTGAACTCATCGAGGTGGCAACGCATTTAGTTGGAGGATGCGATTACGATATACTGAATACGATTTTATATCGTTCAATCTGCAATTATTGAAGGGCAATTAGTCCCATTTTCCCCAGACAGTTGCTTAGCGAGATTGAGGAAAGTTCGTTTCGCACTCCTTGAAGTCATAGGTTCATCCTATTACTAATAATAGGGACTTTTAGATTCGCACAAAGACAATAGGTCTATGATACGGTCGACGTCCTTTTAATGCACTGCCTGAATGGACGTCACACGTATCAGTCCACGCAAATCTAAAAGTCCCTAATGACGTTGGTTGACTGGAGCATGTAATCTGAATGCACCATTTATTTGTTCCCATTCTTTTACAAAACATGGGTTAACAGACTGATAATAGCGATTGGTTATGGTCACACGAGCGCATTGTCTCCCGATGTCCTTCAAATGGTCTTTCATATGGTTTCGTGAAACTATACCTTCTCTTCCGCGCTCGACCATGCAGTCTTCTGCGTATGGTGTAGGTTACTATTCTTAAAATTAAATAAAAAAACGATCGAATTTCACCGTCGGCCTAGTTAATGTTATCAGCTGACTTTTTTCGACCAATTAAATTGATTAAATTCATAAACTCTTACAACCTTTGGTCTAGGGAAGTCATTACGGATACCGTCATTCTTCTATTCAAGTTTCTCGTGGGTTCGACTGAAAGTCAACTATCAGTAAAGTGATGAGTCTAACTCTCACATCCGTTCAGATTATACATACTCCGTTGTTGTTTAGAAGCTAATGTCCTGTTTTTATCCTGTTCTTATGTTTGCAGTTATCATGATTCTGTGCGTCGATCGCACCAAGCAAGTAATGGCATTCCCTACAACTTCTACTACTACTACTACTACACCCGCTGCCACTTTACTCAGCCTGCAACAACTCCAAAACATTTCCTTACGGCTTGTAAGCGATTCGAGAAATATATGCCAAAGATTTGTAAGTATTTAAATCTCTTGTTAAGTCGTAAATTTAATTTTACGTATTTCATGTTGTGTTTTTTTCTCCGTTGCGTCGAAAATTGCAATCAGTCTAATTTTGTTTTTGGTATATATATTTTGTTGTTGTTTTTAATGTATTACATGTACTATGTATGTGTGCAGGCATGTGTATCATTTTCATCAATATCAAATCAAAAATTGGTCAAAGAATTCACGCGTCTCTAATCAGGCAAACAACAGTATCACTATGTTTTAGGCGCCATTCTTTTTACATTTTCTCCCCCTTTAAAAAAATATCTAAAGGGACATATTCTACCAACCGGTATGTGAATCGTATTCATACCCGTAATCCGTTGCAGTAAAATGGCTCGAATTTGATTATTTGATTTTGATTACTCATGAAATAAAACCACCCCTTCTTTGGATTCAGGGGTACAGCTATTAAAGTGAATACACGTAGGACTTGTGTAGCGCGCAGTCGCCTGTTCCGCATATCTGAACGAGTCCTTACCATGCATTAGCAGTGACCGGCATGTCTGGGTGCACGTGTGCGTGTTTATTTTTTGATTATTTTTTTCTTCTTCTACGGTACACACGCAGGTAAGGGTATCGAATGAGACCCAGTAATTATCATATAGGAGGATTAGCCAATAAGGTCCACCTTATACCAAAGCACTGAACATTATCTGCATCCTGATTGGTTAAAAGTTGTGTTTGATCTTGATTGGCCGCGTAGAAACAGGGTCGTGAAGGACTAGTTGGTCAACACACCTCCACAAATCAAATGCAAATTCCTAGATACCAGATTCTGATTGGTTAAAGTCAATTTGTGTTGATATTTAGGAGTTTCATTGAACAGCATGATTTTATGCCATTATGGGTCTTTTTTGGACTAAATGGTTGTGCAACACCAAGATACATGTAAAGGTGTAATACTTGACAAAGGGTAAAGATTTATGAAATATCAAATTTGGTGTGCTTTTCTTACAGGAAAGGGACAGATTAGAAGGGCTCGTGTCCATAGGTCAACGTTGCATAGATCCAGTCAGAACAGTGACTCCACTTTCACCCTTTACACTGCTATTTATGTCGGTAAGTTTCGTGAAATATGTTGAATAAATTTAAATGTGATAGTTTGTTGTTCATAAATTGGTATTAAGGAAATTATTTCTTTGTTAGTGAATAAATTAATACGGACAGAAATATTGAATATATACAATGATGCCTCCGTACTTCTTAGATTTTAACGTAGTTTAGCGTAGTGGAAGCCTTCGTAGCTTAACGTAGCCTAACGTAGCCGTAGCCATCCGTGTGGCCATCCGTGACTATACTTTAACCTAGTTGAACTATCAAAGCAGCAGCCGCAGCAGCAGCAGAAGAAGAAGGAGAAGAAGAAGAAGAAGAAGAAGAAGAAGAGATGAAGGTAATGATGATGAAAAAAGGCGTGCTTGGAATCTCAAACCGCAGTTTTACACCGCTCAATCCTTTATATTTTCTTTCGCTTTTTGATTTGTAGAAACAATCTATTTTAGAAACACTGAAGGTGAATTTGCTGAGGTTTGTGGACCCGCTGCATGACATGACAGTGAGAGAGACGAGCTGGCCAGGCCTTCATATATTTTACATGCCTTACAACGGGCAAAGAGGGTTTGAAGACCTCGAAAACGGTGTCACAGTACTTTTAAACAACGTGAAAGCAAGAGTAAGTTTATTCGTCTTAGCCGTACAGGAATTTCTAAGGAGGACTTGGGTTATTTTGTGTCCAATACAATTTACGTGACGATTCCTTGCAACGCATCCTGTATTAAAAACATATGACATGTATCGATGTATTTCATCCCAAAACGAAAATCTCTAGATACCAGTAAGCACCCCCACGAACAGAAAACAAATGTAAAGGGCCCCTTTTTGTTTGTCACAGCAAAAAGAAAATGTTTTGAGTTAATTGGTTTGATTCGATTGGATATGTTTGACGAGTTACAGTATCTTCTTCTGACATGTCTGAATGAAGGCTAGATGGAAGAGCCATTTTGTTCATTTGCAGACAAAAAGTACGGGACGGAATCATCCCAAAGCCCATGCCTATGGTGCATGAAAATGATGATAAGGAATTACATTAGGGGAGTGGATTGAGATTAACAACCATTTTTTATGCATTTACGAATTTAGAGTGTCTTAAGGAGTACACAAAAATTTGAATTCATTGTATTGACACATTTGTATCTCCACCTCTTGTTCGTCCGTTTTCTCCAGATAAGACTGATAGGGCCATCGACTGTGCCAGTCATTCCCGAGACCATCATCAGAGAGGTCACCTACAACCCTGCTAGTACTGCAGCAGTGGACACTGACAGAGCCAACCACCTACTCTTAAGAACTCTTGTGACATTTTCGCGCCAAGTACGCTCGCTGACAATAACGTATGTGCGTAAGGAATTTGAAGCACCATCGTGACACATCGGATAGCGTACAGAATCGGTTGAGAGGGAGGATGGGAGCGGTACATGGACTAGACTCCTGGTTATTTATTATGTCCATGCTGGACACCATAACAGCCATGCGTACAATAGCAATAATTCCTTATTTATTTGAAGTGTGTATTTGAACATTTCGACGGAGAAGCTGGTATTCGCACGTTTGTGTCTATGTCAAAATGAATATGAGTATCCGGAGATTTTGTGTAATCTGAACAAGTTTATTTAATATGACTTTGTGACGACTCTATGACTGTCATTGTGACGCTTTTACGGCGTTCGTATCGGAAGCGATTTATTCAGACGTTCTTGTAGTTTGTATGCAGATTGTCAGATCCGTCGACTGTTTTCATCCTGTATTATAGGAGCAGAAACCGATTGAGTCGGTTGTTTCACGTTCCATCATCCTTTACATAATGCAGAAAGAACATTTATTGACGGTAATGTCATACCTAATATGTCAGATTTATATAGTGATACATTGACAACGACTGAATCACTTCTTCAGTTTTAGAACGAAGAGGAACTACAAAATGAGTCTCATAAAATATCGGAAGAGCAGTGAAGTCTGCTTTCGATTAGTATGGTTCCTCTCTAGATTATATGGGTAATATTACCATTCATTAATGGGCGAGAGGGGATGTGGTCTGAAAGCGTTTATAGCAGCATTAAAAAAAGGGAATATTTAAAATATTTGTTTTTCTTCATAAAGGGTCTTCTGATCGATTCTCTTTAAACCAAAATTCTTTGGAGTTTCCTAAGACAACTTCGAGAAGTGATACTTTATAATAAGTATCCAAATATATATACACATATATATATGTATATATATATATATATATATATATATATATATATATATATTACTGAATGGTTGTATTTATAATCAGCATTTTGGTTATCTACAGTGGTTAATCCCTTTCTATAGAGAACAGAGAAGTCGTTTGGTAGGATCTTCGAAGATATGTCATGCAACGGGCAGTAATTGTTGAAGAACCTAAAAAAAGCATTTGAAGTTAGATGAGGTGAACGAAAAAGTAGTCGCGATTACGATATACAAAGGAAATCCCAATACCAATTCTAGCATTATCAGATTATGATCTTGTATTTGTACTTGGGTAAATAGCAAAACTATAAAAACAGGATTTATATGAAGGTTGACCTGCCTATTTTGAGATAATAGTTATACAAAGATGCTTTATTTTGCATTGTCTTAAATAATTATGAATACTATTTATCGCGGTATTATAGCAACAAAAGTATGCACACATCTTATTCTTCCCCTGAATGATAAACGCCGAAGTTATGTATTCTAGGTTAATATGATTGCTTAATAATTTATGATATTAAGACAATTATCCTATGAGACAGAGAGAGAGAGGAAGAGAGAGAGGAGAGAGAGAGAGAGGGGGGGGGACAATAATTCAGGTATTCGGTTAGTATTCATTAACCATTTTGTTTGATGACATTATCTTATTTCGTACAGTTAGAGTCAACCGCAAGTGATTGGAAACGCCCCGTGTTTTCTTTTAACCCAGAGTTTTTAGTATGTACATTTCCATATAAAACTGCAGCAGTTTTCTTATTTTGTATTAATTACGCCTGAAATTGATTGATCATTCAAACTGTTTTTTTTTTAATTTTTACCCTGAGTTTTTAGTATGTAGACCGATCTTTAAGAAATGTTTACATGTACAAGTCATCTATTTTCTTCTTCTTTTTTTGTAAATCTTAGTTCAGTCAAATATCTGTGTTGGATCATTTAAAATGCGTGCTCTATAATTGGTGATTTATTTAATCTGTATCGTGTTTTATGCCTACTTTGGTCATGTCAATTGAAAACCTTGCTGAAATTATTAATGCTGCCTTACTCTTGCCTTCTTACTTCATTGTCATGACGGGAAGGGAGAATTAAATACTGGGTACAATGTAGCTTTTTGCACATTCTGCTTTATGTTTTCATTTCAAACGCAGAGTTTGATCCATTCAATATAGATATTTCGTTGTTACAATCATAGTATTCATATACTGCAATTAATACACTAGTATACAAGTTGTTGGAATGAATTACTCTACCAACTATGCGATGCCGACTAATTTATATGCTTTGGAAGTCAATATCGTCATACCTAGGACAGGTATTTCTTTGTGATAGGTATAACAATCGTCTCGTGACCTTATATTTGATCAGTAATTCCAGCTTCTAAGATTTAAAAAAATATAATTTATTGAGTACAAACACCGTTCAAATAGCATCGATAGGCTGAAAGCATAAAATGAGCTCATCTGTATACTTTATTGGACCTAGCTCCTCTAGTTAGTCATTGAAAAGTTAATTGTTACTTCTCTTTCTTCGTCATATTTAATTTCACAACATTTAATGTGCATCTTGTGTTGGGCATTACAGTCGTGCTTACAAATTATCTTATTTAATTTAATTCTCAAAATTCTTGGTTAAAAGTATCATAAAATCAAGTTCATAATAATGCAACGGGTGAAATAATCTTCAAAACTTAGTATTTAACTTACATAAATGCACTCAGGTAATAATTGAAAAAGAATTAACGGGTTTTCAAAACATTGAGACCTTGATCCGAAATACTAGAAAATGGACAATGAAGAAACACCAAACTCGGTGGATCTAAATAATAATTTAAAATAAACTTCTTAGAAGGTGAACTTCAAATATAAATTCAAATAAGTCAATTGAAAACTGATCTCAACATAGTACACATTAATAACGTTATCACTGTGTGCTTGACTTATTGGCCAAAGGGTATTGTTTGTATGTAATCATTCAAATGTATTCAGTGCGTATATCCCATGATAATAATTCCTGCCTTCATAATTATGTATGTACTACATGAATGTTATTCATATGAATCTGTGTTCCCAATGCTAGATAATGATGTATATCATTTCCTGCTATTTTGACAAAATTGAATATTTTTCTACTTTTTAATAAATGAGTATCAGAACACAAAGAATGTATATTTAAGTGTTTATTTTAAATCTGTTTAATTTGAAAGTTCAAAGGCCTACATGTACGATATGTGTTACATTTAAAGGAAATAGGATGTATATACTAACATTTCAACGGAAATCCCCTGTGACGATTTGATAGCACTTTATAAACATTAAAGGGTAATGCGAACTTTTAAAAAGCAATCAGGGAATTCGAAAATATATATGTTGCCTAGGGCCCCGTATTACAAAGAGTTGCGATTAATCCAAATCAATCGCAAGTCCTCCAATCAATCGCAAGTGTCATTCTCCTAATTATGTACATAGTTGCGATTGATATGAAATCTTTGTAAGACGGGGCTCCGATGTCAAATAAAACATAGTAAAGCGGTTGTTGGTTATGTTTGGACACATGATATGCTCTCAACCAAATCCATCTCATGCGAAATACACTAATCCCAATCAAGGTGTCGTCATTATTTCATATATCATTTTCATTATCACGGATGGGACGTTTGAGAAATTTCCCTGATTTCGCGGACTCGACCAAAGACCTACCTCGACGGAAGTGATATGAGAAGAACAAAACTGAAGCACGTGTGGGTAAACAAGTCTCATTTCCGGGAAAGAAACAAAATTGACCTTCTCCCTGGGCTCCGTAGACTTCTTGCAAAACTGTTGGGAAAAGAGCAATAAATAATAAATAATTCATTGCATTTTGCCCCGAATCCTAACATTAAAAAAAAAAATCCTCTCGGAGGGCATGCCTTTAACCATAATGTATTGCCCTACAGAGGAATTTTTCCTGTTGGGGACCGGGGGAAATGCAATGAATTATTGATAATTCATTGCATTTTCTTTGTGTTTTTTTTGTATTTGTGGGGGCGGCGACGTACCCTAGCCCCCATTGCGTACAGTAATGATTCAGTGGCTAAGCAATGGTCTCGTTACTGTGAGGCCCCAGAATAAAAACCGTGTCGATTAGCTATATTAGTGCCCTTTTGTGAGGCATTAATCCTCATTACTGTCAGTTATGACTTAAGGGCTAGGTCCCCTAGTTGAGTAGCATAGTAGCACACACATGCTTTAGCAGTCACGCAAATTATTATTTAATAAAATATGAGAATGTATACTATCATTTAGATATCATTGTCAAAATCATTCCATTAATTGAGGTAAAAATAAGTATTCCACCTTCATGGCCAACAGTTTAGTTTCTCTTAAGAACATTTTCAGTGATACATATACCCTAAATATAATCATTGCAAATATGTTTTTATTACAACTCCTGTCTGTAACATTTCTATTCCGTCATCAATAACTATGAAAATCGGAGAAGAGCTCGCAAGATACGTCACCGCGTGTGTTTTCCTGTTATCGCAACACGTATGGAATGAGGACACGGAACCTCACATCCGTACATGCTGCCAATGATATAGGTATACGAATTAAGTATTGACATCATTGTCGAAAATGGAAAGAAAGAGAAAAAAACCTATCTATACATCATTAATTGGACAAAATTGTCCTTGGCCAGGGTATAATTGTTCTCAGCAGCGTAATAAAGATTGATGTTGAAAGTTCTTAAAGTTCCCAGAGAAACGTACTAGGAAAAGGTCCCTGGAGTAGGGAAGTAGGTGGAAGCACCGGAACAGCTGCCTCGTTGTTGTGCTGTAATTGATATACCTAACATATTTTGGTATTGTACTACATAACTATAGTCGGGAGAAATTCAAGAAAATATTTGAACATTGTTACAGGCCTTCAAGAAATCAACTCAAGGGCGATTTACATGTCCTCTTGTGTTGGCCACAGAAATCATGTTCGAATGGCGATGCCCATGTGCTTCAAAATTGTACATTTCAATATCTTGCTTAATTATACCAGGGACTTGATAAACAAGCCGCTCTCTTTTGACCCCATGCTCCACGCCGCCGAAAAGTTATGCGCTAATCTGCAACTGTTCACCAGGTGGTAGAATAAAAGAGCACATGAATTTTCAGGATTTAGAATTTCTACATCAAAAAATGGTATCACAGCAATTGTTCGCTGTCCCTTCCAATGATTTCTCATCCATTGTTGAATGTGTAAAAAGTAGAACAAGCGAACACAAACTTGTGTCATTTCAACCCTTTTTAAACTTGAAAAATACAAAAAACATGCGAAAACACGCATTAGCGAACTTAATGTTATTGAAGATTATAAATCATGGATCAAATAACGGGACATTAAAGCATGCACAAATTAGCGCATCATCCTAAGATATTGAGTTTTTGTCAGGATGTAATTTTTCTTTTACCAACTCTGGCACACAAATAATATAGGAAGGACGGAGTTCTAAATTTGAAAATTTGTTTGATGCACTATTCCCCATACTATCCCCATATAAAGTTTTTGATTTACAGTGAAATTTTGCCGGTAATTTAATATTTTGTAATAAATGTAAAACTGGTGCCTGGCTTCTGAAAGTCCCCGCAGTGGAAGCGCGGTTCGGAGCATGGAACTTCAAAGCCAAGTGGAATGTTACACATCCCATTGTTACGCTTTAGAACTCACGAATGCGTTGAATAAATTACAAGAGTTTCGCCGGCTTGATTCCAGTCCTTCTCTAACAAGTCCCTGATTATACCTCTCATAGTCATACTCTTTGGTGTGGAATCTTTATTAATTAGATTAATGGGCAAGAATATAATAAATCTCTCAGATAACTTAATGTATTTATTGGGTGAGGTTTCCTTTAACTCATTGGGATGCGGCAATTATTGTACCAATTTCCAAATTTGAGTAAATGGGACAGGTGATCGAGGATGAATATTACTGGCAGTGGCGCAATGAGCAAAATGTTTGGGGGAGATATTCGCATCACGACCACTCTTATGTGTTACTGACAGGCCCCGCGGAACGTTTTTCAAAGCGGCGGGGGGGGGGGGGGTAAAGTATTTTCGCACAGAGTAGCGAGCAAAGCGAGTGTAGCTTAAATTGGCGTGGGGTTCAGGGCGAAAGCCCGGCGGGGGGGGGGGGGAGGTCACGGGGCGGAGCCCCCATAAGTTCAGGGGTTTTAGGCATTTAATTACGGTCAGAGAAGCATATTTTGATACCTTATTTTTGACACTGGCAGGTCACTAATTGGTGTGTGGCCCCAGTGTGGCCCCAGAAGCTCAAGGGTTTTAGGTATTAAATTACGGCTATATGAGCATCCAGGGTGCCCGCTTCAGGGTTCCTGGTAGAGCCAAGGGGACCCCTCATCAGTACGCCAGCGATCATTCGGGTCGTGCAATCACCTTAGAATGAAATTCAGTTGGGAGAGGTTGATTTTAGGAATTCGTGTACTCTGTAGCCTTTTAAAACTAAATAACATTTATGACATAAGTCTTATCCTGCTGAAAATCACGTGCACTGCACACAGAAACGGATATTTGTTTGTTTGTTTGTTTGTTTGATTGATTTTGTTTCTGCGTT
The DNA here is from genome assembly GCA_035222895.1 of Strongylocentrotus droebachiensis. NCBI lineage: Eukaryota > Metazoa > Echinodermata > Echinoidea > Camarodonta > Strongylocentrotidae > Strongylocentrotus > Strongylocentrotus droebachiensis. The sequence continues at coordinate 74,127 of JAVYIG010004895.1, forward strand.
CAAAAAGATACAAATTTAAATTCAAAGTACACAAATTCGAACAATTAACAAATAAAATTAATAAAATGATAAAAAAGTTATTAAATAGAAAATCATGTACAATTATATCATACAATAAACATGTACGAAGCATACAAATAAGATAAGAAATATAAATGTTTTTCAATACATTAGAGGGGCAATTTAGAACGCAGGAGACCACCATCGTGAGCGGTGAGGCTGGAGATGGATGGCGGCCTCATATAAAAGGAATTGGCAACATAACTCTCTTGAGGAAACCGAGTGATCAAGTGGGTGCAGTGCAAGTGCAGGTGCAGAAAGCAGTTGTATGATACTATTCACACAAGTGGCATTAAAGTGGGGTCCAAACTTTTTACCTATTTCATTTTTCGTATGAGGGCATTTAAAGAACGTTCTTTTTTATAGGGGAAATTTCTAATATAATATCTAAAAAACATGCTAAAAGAACGGGATAGCTAACAACTTTTTTCAACTCAATCTTCTATAAGAAACCGTCACTGAGAAAACTTTTTTTTCGATTTCATGATAATTCAGAAACTCATCTATATTATCTTCATAATTATCTTCTCTTTTTTTCTTCTAAACTGACTATTCTTCATTAAGGGTGTCATGATGACGTGTCAACATGATATTGATCCATCGCGTGATGGAAAACGTGCATGATAGCCAAGAAAGACAGCCACTTTTAAAGTGCAATAATTCTCCTCAATATTGAATTTTTGTGACACTTTCAAAAATCATCATTGCCGTGGTAGCAGTGTGCCAATTCTAATCTATATGAGCTGCCAAACCATGTGGAGAGGAGGGAAGGTTCAGATCTTTCCCTTTAATATTTGGTGTCTACTTTTTTCAATTTTCGTTAACTTTCCAATATCTTAAACGTCCTTTAAAGGGGCATCTCACTGAGCGGCGAATGCTTGCGAACATTGCGAATTCGGGGTTTCGCCCGTGTTCGTGAAAGGTTGCAAAAGATTGCAAGAAAGTTCGCAAACAGTTTTCATTGTCACAAACAGTGTTTCTTGTTGCAAAGAAATTTTGAACATTCATTCTCTGCGAATTTGTCCGCAAACAGTTGCAAGCATTTGCAAAACAGTCAGCGCTCAGTGAGATACCCCAAGCATAAGGGGGTATCTCATTAAGAGTCACTCTAGTAACCTCAAATAAATAACCCATTTTATTATGTAAATATTGCGCAATGCATTCCCAGCGCCATATCATTTCCTATTGCTCAGTTCCTGCTTCATCAGATAAAATCTTTGGCTGACTGCAAAAAGGCCGTTACTGCCATTGGCAATGTATATCTTTTTTTACCTCAGTCACACTTTTGGGTATTTGACTTGCGTGTTGCTGCGTATTTATGGCAAGCCATTTTAACATTTATTCCTATTTCTTGATATCAAGAATTACCATTGCCTTACAACAGAAATCATTTTTTGTGATCACGAATTCATTTCTTGATATCAAGAAATAGGAATAAATGTTATTAGGGCTTGCCATATTAAATACGCAGCAATACGCAAGCCAAATACGCAAAGGTGTGACTGAGGCATTTAAAGGCCGTCTTCTTGCAGACAGCCGACGAATTATTGACACAATTAATACCCATGACAATACACAAGCAAATCGCTTTGTGATAATATATGAGTGACCTTTTTTTTTTAATAAACACATTATAGTATTTAATTGCGACATATATTCCTTAAGGCTGTTGTGGTCTGGGATGTCAATGTATCATACAGAGCAAGGGAATTCCCCTTTTTGAAATAAATATTGCAGGCTTCTTCAGGCCAAGCACAGCAAGCGGAAACACAGGTTCACGTATGTTTATAGTCAGCTGTGCAAATTGAACATGTGTTATGAGTCAAATAATGTAGCTTTTCTCGCACCATATTCTTAAAGGTAAAGACCAGCTTTGGAAACGCCTCCATTTCAAAAAAATGAAATGGAAGCTTTTATTACCAATCATGTGAAAGAATATGTTTTGACTAATACATGATGATACCGCCTTGTACTAATTGATATATTTGGTAAATTGTTATACCTATCTCGACTGGATAGATATAGGGTAGTCCCAGGCGCGTACGCAGTGGGGGGGGGGGGGGGGGGGGGGGGGGGTTTTACGGGTTAACCCCCCCCCCCCCTCAATTTTGTTTTGAAGAAGAACAAAATGTATACTCCGTAACCCCCCTGCGCGAATTTTCGGTCGCCGCGATTTTCAAAAGATGAAATGGAAGATTTTATTACCAATCATGTGAAAGAAATGTTTTGAGTAATACATGATGATACCGCCTACTAATTGATATATTTGGTAAATTGTTATACCTATCTCGACTGGATAGATATAGGGCAGTCCCAGGCTCGTACGCAGGGGAGTGTTTTAGGGGTTAACCCCCCCCCCTCAATTTGTTTTTGGAAAAAAAAATGTATACTCCGTAACCCCCCCCCCCCTCCCCCGAGCGAAATTTCGGTCGGCGCTATATATTCCAAATTTTCAAACACCCTCCTTGATAAAATCCTGCGTACGCTACTGGGTAGTCCCATATACATTTTTCTATGTACAGTGCTTGTAAATTTACCAAGACTGGGCCAAATTTCTTATCATTTTGATGATTCCAGAATCTTGCTGTACACACCAATACTTATATGCTAGATGATCAACCTTTTCTGATCGATTCCACAACGTTTCTTTCATACTATCCCTTTAAACTTTTTTTCTCTCCGGGAGGGAGGCCTCCGGAGGCGGCACATGGAATGTCTACGGTTGTCACGTGTTCCTCCACCCCCCCCCCTCCTCAAGGGAAATGGCGAAACGATAAAATAAAAAAAAGGGAGAGGGAGATAGGGAACACGAAAAGGCACTACGACACCCTTTTTCGAATCAATGGCCTCGAATGATGCATTGCATCCACCGAGAAAGACCCCCCCCCCCATCATAACTATTTGCGTTCACCCTGTGTCATTGGAGGGAGGGTTTCTCTACGCTGCTGGACTTTTTCCTTCTTTATTTTTTTCTTTCTTACTGTTGTTTTTGCGTTTGATTTGAAATAGTTTACTTTTTAATCGTTGATCTGAATCTATCTGGAAAGCAATGGGACACTAGGGACAGGCTTTAAAAAATTATTGCATAACACCGGTAGACGAGAAGGGGGAGACACAATCGCCAGTTGGCACTTGCCAGATGCTTACTAAATCGCCACGTGCCAATGGTTCAAGAGTACACTGACCTGTACAAAATGAATTGACTTTTTTTCGGAAATAATATTGTTCTGACGTAGATGGCAGAATTACATTAATGGCAATTTGCCTAATGGAGTAATATGAGATCCGTCACAATAGAGTGTGGAATATACGGAAGCTTAAACGTGCAGCGAGAAGGCAACTTGTTTGAGACGATAAGGCGAGTTGTTAAAACTAACCAAGACGTCTTGTTTAAAGCCCCACTGTACTACTTGTAGCTACTTGATCCCTCTATATATAAAACAGTGCCTAATCGGTGATCATTGGTCCCCCATGACCCTCTTTTTCTTATGTTAAATGAGAGCTGAGTTGATGGGTTAGCCACCTGTCAGTGACCACCATGGGTGGTCTAATCCCTCCTGGCCACACTAGTACAGACGGGCTTTAAGACGAAAAGGCGAGAAGGGCCAAGAAAACTTGTGGAGAAGGTGAATTTTTAGAAGTCACCTTCTTGTCTCTTGATATCTAGGATGTCTCGATCTGCTCACTTGTGTACTGTACCATTTCACATGCATTCGGTCCGTGGGATGCATATAAGGTATTTGCCTCGAAAAGCATATGAAAGGTCAGATTTAGTAAATGAAAGAAGGATCACATGATGTTAAAGGTAATACAAAGTTTTGGGGAATTTTGAAAATTGGGTGGATAGTGAATCTTTACAATTTTGATATATTTGGATGCCCCTGTGGATGTATTATAAGCACTAAAAAAATTAGCCCCTAAAACACTTCTGTTTTCGAGAAGAATTGAATATAAAAATTTACCGGTGCTCCCGGTAAATTTTGATAAATTTCAAATAGCGCCTATGGCCGTACAATAGTAGCTGTGACCATGAAAATCTCAGAATATGTAGTTGTGATATATAATTTCCAAACGGGAATAGCTAATCGGTCGATTTTAGTCAAGAAACATTGTTTCAAAGCTAAATTAATATCTTGACCTTGAGAGGGAGCTATACAACATGAAGAGTTTATTATTTATAATTTCATAACTTCAGACTCGATTTCAACCGCGACAACGATCAATGAATATTGTAGGAACGCATATGCTTCCAATATTTTAATTTTAACCGAATTCATGACCCAACACCAAAACTTTGTAATACCTTTAATTACCAAAGATATTGACAGTAGACTTCCATTTTTGTTAAACAGAATAACCCTAGTACACTTTGTCCATTTGGAATGACTCAATGAAACGGATCATTATCGATAACATTTAACGAGGGATGCGAAAGAACCCAAATTGTGTCACACCAAAGATATTATCACAAATTTTGCTTGTTAATCAGATGTTTCTGGAGTCTGAGTTGATATTGTTAACATTTCTATTGAAGGGCACAAAGTCAATCGATTAAGTCAGCAATTGTTTTCGGACCGAATAAAAATGTATAATTAGGCTTTTCCTCCAAATTCATTGCTTCTGACCAAACTTGGTACAGTTGTGTACTAGAGTAGAGGATTTTGACCAGATTTTTTTTTTAAAGGTGCTGCTCCATTCATGACAGCAAAGGATAAATAAATAATGACCATCAGACAGAATATTTGTTACTCTTTAAAATTATATATAATTTAAGGTCGCACAGGTTATAACCTTTAAATGGGAATATACCAAAGCTGGGTATACCTTTTATTTAAACCAGCATTATTTTTGTTTCTATATAAGGATGAAAAGGAGATGAATAAAGTGTGCAGAGGAGATGAATAATAGTTGAAAGATTCATGATTGACTTGAAATCATAAACAAATAAGTGCCCACATTCACAAAAGTAAACACAAAATCAATTTTTGTCTACATGATTCGTTTGTTCCTTTATTGCTAACATTTTTATAATTAATGAATTTAAGGTATTTGTACAAAATGTGCATGATGTAGGTTTTAAATAATATCTTTAGGCTGTTCAAACGTCTTAATGAATACAGTTACAATATACTGTATATCCACAATGAGCAAAAACATACAAGTATAATGGCATAAATACATTAGTCTAATCTGTTAACATCACGAAGCCACATATGAGAAAGGTTTGGCTCTTTAAAGCCACCCTGTACTCGAAGCACTACCATAAAAGCTGTAGCAGTATTGTCCAGTAATTAGCTGTGTTGGTTCTCGCATCGAGTTCTCTGTCTACGAAGCGGAAATTATGTATTTGGTTACACACTGTTGGCAAGTTGACGATGATATGGCACGGTGCAATACTGACAGTACGCTAGGGCAGAAAGTTCATCAGTTCAGTATCGCTTTAAGGTCAAAGATAGACATCTATTGTCCCTATCATAAATAAAATGATTCGAACATGAAATCTAAGGGGAGGTCCAACCTGATATTTATTTGGTTTTTAAAAAGCAGAAAAAATAGAGATAACAGATCTGTGAAAGTTTGAGTAAAATCAGATAAAAAAATAAGGAAATTCCAATTTTTAAAGTTGCAATCGATGAAACCAAATAGGCAACTTTGTTATCTTGTGAGGTTCCCTCCCATGTGATCTGGGCCGTGTATTATAAAGAGTTATGATTGATCTTAAGTTTGATCAATACACGATGAGCCCTAGACTTACGCTCAATATCAACCTTACGATCAATCCAAAGGCTTTTTAATAATACATGGCCCAGTACGGTACTAAGAAAATAATTTTCTCTAAAGAATTTTTGTTAATGCACCCTACATACTTTGTATAATAATTGCAAATATTTTTTTACATATATTTCATTCCTTCATCAATTAAATTTTTAACAATGACAAAAAAAAGTAATACATCGCTTTAACTTTACATATTGGTACACTGTACATCCTTACATCAATGGCTGTAAAGTGCATCTTACATGTAGATATGTGCATACATTAAACGTACATACATTAAATGTTCATTGGATCTCCTAAGAACCAAGTGACAGAGGGCTGAATGTCTCGTACTTTACCTTCTATACACTGTACATCAAAGTTTTGTGAAGTTCCTGATCATGAAAGAAATAGATGGCCCTACAATAGCTTGAATCTGACTGATTGTGAAAGAAAATGATATTTTCAGTATTCCTTCAAATGAAAATTCCACTATATGGTGATTATCACGTTGACATGATATCGTTATGAGTCAACACAATTGAAAAGGCCTTAATATCTTGAGTGAGTTCTGTTGTAATAATATCTGAAATATACATAATATCTATACAATTATTTAACTATTTGGCATCAATGTGACCGTACCATAACATATGCAATGCATTTTTTTTTTTTTTGGGGGGGGGGGGGTGGGGGTTTTAAGAAGAAAATATATGTTGTATAAATTTTCACTACTTGAGCTGAGGACTGAGGAAATGGACAAACCAGAAGAATGGGCAAACAGGATGCAACTTTCCTTGTTCTCTTTTTTCTATTTCACAAGGCAAATACAAAAATATGTTGCTGACTTCTATAAAGGCAGATCCACAAATTGAAAAAGGGCTGCATTCCTACCCTCCCCCTCTAAAACAAAAAAGGAAAAAGTAACAGCAGTAAATGAGCCTCAAGTAAGGTATCAATGAAAAGCTGAGGAGTTCCTCTTTCATTTTAAGCTACATACATGTATGTATACAAATGTCAAAGTAAATTAGCTTGGAATATTAACCCTCTGAATTTGGATTACCTTTATTTTGATACACACTACATTTGTGAAGGATAGTTAAAATGTACACATATACAACACACATACAAATATTTCAGGAGCAATGACTTTTTTACAAAACAACATTTCTTGTAAAGTTTACAAAATTGTCTTATTTTCTTTCTAGCTTGATTGGTTTTGGAAATTACTGCAAAAACACAGTACTTCTATAAACATGAGCGTTATAAATAAAGTGACAAAAGTGAAATTTGTTTCCTATTTACTAGGAGATATATTTCAAAATGTACGCTGTATAGTAGGTTAGGTCTTTCCTTATCTCTTCCTCTCTCTCTCTCTCTCTCTCTTTCTCTCTCTCTCTCTTTTTCTCTCTCTATCTCGCTCGCTCTCTCTTTCTCTATCTTTCCCTCCATCTCTCTCTCTCATTATCGAGGGATGGTATTCTGAAAACTATGTTGTCTTTTGTGTTTGAGAGATGTATATTACATGTCCTGATAAATCCAAATTAGAACAAGTCATCTCCTGAATTCTGCACAAACATCATGTACATGTAGCTGGCATTTCATTCAGACAGGCATCTGTTTACCGGTAAGCACCAATAAGAGTGTTTATTGCACAAATTAGAGAGAGTCAATTAGTTAAGACATTCAACATGCCTACATAGTACATGTACATCTAAGTATAACAGCTTTCAGTTTCAGAATAACACCCTAGGGGTAGTTTCACAGAGACTAAGATCAAATTTAAGTTGGACTTTACTATGGCAGGCCGTTCATGCCACTGTTTATTCTCACCATTTACTGGCATTGGTTTCTCAACGGACGTACAAATCATGGTCACAAATCTACAGAATTTACATTTTTTATATAATTCATTATTGAAGGAAAAAAATATTATCTAAAGATCATAATGGTGAGAGCAACCAGTGGCATGATTGTCCTGCCATCTTTAAGTCCAACTTAAAGTCAATCTTATTCTTTGTGAAACACCCCCACTGGTTTGTATTTAAAGCACTTTTATGGGTAACCTTTGGAACATTAGACTACATGCGCATCAAGCAGCTTACAGGTATGTCTCTGCGTATAGCTGGTCAAGGAGCATTTCTCAGTCATTTCTCTCTCTATCTCGCTCGCTCTCTCTTTCTCTATCTTTCCCTCCATCTCTCTCTCTCATTATCGAGGGATGGTATTCTGAAAACTATGTTGTCTTTTGTGTTTGAGAGATGTATATTACATGTCCTGATAAATCCAAATTAGAACAAGTCATCTCCTGAATTCTGCACAAACATCATGTACATGTAGCTGGCATTTCATTCAGACAGGCATCTGTTTACCGGTAAGCACCAATAAGAGTGTTTATTGCACAAATTAGAGAGAGTCAATTAGTTAAGACATTCAACATGCCTACATAGTACATGTACATCTAAGTATAACAGCTTTCAGTTTCAGAATAACACCCTAGGGGTAGTTTCACAGAGACTAAGATCAAATTTAAGTTGGACTTTACTATGGCAGGCCGTTCATGCCACTGTTTATTCTCACCATTTACTGGCATTGGTTTCTCAACGGACGTACAAATCATGGTCACAAATCTACAGAATTTACATTTTTTATATAATTCATTATTGAAGGAAAAAAATATTATCTAAAGATCATAATGGTGAGAGCAACCAGTGGCATGATTGTCCTGCCATCTTTAAGTCCAACTTAAAGTCAATCTTATTCTTTGTGAAACACCCCCACTGGTTTGTATTTAAAGCACTTTTATGGGTAACCTTTGGAACATTAGACTACATGCGCATCAAGCAGCTTACAGGTATGTCTCTGCGTATAGCTGGTCAAGGAGCATTTCTCAGTCATTCAAACCATCTCAGCAGACTCAGCTAGTCACAAAATATTACTGCTCCGTATGATAAACCATGGCACATCAAGGATTGAAGCCAGTCTAGCCAGACGTATCTCATTCTACACAATCCTGTCTCTCATAACTTTCTTTGACACATAACCTATAGGCAGCTGAATCAGCATTGGAGACAGTGCATCGTGTTCAAGAAAAGCCAAAACACCTGTTATTTGTTCCATCGACCATACAGTCCAAACCAGCACCAGGCCGTTATAGACCATTCTCTTCCACCATAAGTTGTGGTTGTATGATGCAAAAGTGTTTGGTCCTCCATGTGTCAATCATGTGTCACTCACATGCCGTTCAAGTTGACGTGATGATCTTGGCTTACAGGTTTACCTTGATCCCATTTTCGAGCTGTACATGTAAGACAATTATAACAATAATATTAATAATAATAATAATTATTATTACTGATAAATAAAAATGCTAATCATAGTAGTAATAATAATAATAATTATATAAATAATAATTATAATAATAATACAATAATAATAATAACAATATTAAATATTTCATTTAGGGCTCATATCCAGGATGCAAGGTCTCAAATATTACCCTAGCTGTTCTACTGATTTCAATGCTCACAAAATTTAAAGACTGAACACCAGAGTAAAGAGTGGCATGCAAATTTACATGTATATCTTGTCAATGTCCTCATGTCTTGCCAAAGGACAGTAGTGCCATGCAAGGGATCCAACCCATGAGGGAAAATTTCTAGCCAACTCTTATCACCACTAGACTATGAAACTTCTACATGTACATTTCATACAAATCATGATCATATACGTTACGAATAACCATGATTGTTAGAACTTACAGACGTAGTATGATTCTAGTTGTTGTCTCAATCTGACCTGCTGAAGTTCTTCTTTATATCTGCTGTTCATTAAATCTGTCTGATCTCTTGTTGTCTTCTTCATAGTTAGCATTCTCACAATCCTTCCCTTGTTCCTAAAAACACAAGTAAAAAAAGAAGACAGTGGAAAGGAAGCTTTAAAAATGATGGCTTTAAATATGGATATAAATTTTTATTTATGTTGCTCAATTTAAAAAAATACTTGCAATTGTAAGTGACCCTTCTCCTCACTTTCCCGACATAATGCATAAAAATGGGAAGGGGGGAAATCTGATTTATCATTTAGGGCCAAATTTCTTTCAAACATACCCTAAAACAAACACCAACAAGAACAACTCCTCAATCTCTTTGTTTAGTAATAGAAATCAATGAAACTTATGGCATTCATATGTATCTATGCACTTCAGTCTGGAAAAGAGGGGGAGGAGTACCAAATTGAAAAAGTTTCTTAGAAAACACATGCCAGGAGGACAGACAACAAAGTTTTTTTTAAGAGAGAGAGAGAGAGAGAATTGTAGGAGAGCCACTGGAACATGTTCATTATCGCTTGATCTAATCGTCTTAAAATTAAAAACAGTGTTCCTTATTGCAGCCATATTTTAAACTGTGTTACTGCGCATAAAGGAAGATGACGTCATCCATTCACAGAAACAGTTCAAAATATGGTTGCAAGAATTTCAATATGGAGCTCAACTTCGAAGAAAATCCGTAAAAAAAACCTTAAATTCATCATATAGTTAATCTGGTTAGTGGAACCGATGTGTATTAGCCTAGGACTAATTTTCTAGAATAAATGCATCGGATATGAATCCGCTAAAATGAATTTAAGTCCAAACAGTTTACAGAATAACAAACGAAAGAGACTAACTCTTTAGCATGCTCAGAGTCTTATCCGTAATACAAGAATTTGCGATGTCAGTTCCGGCTGAAATGCAATAGCAAAGACATGCGATATCTAGACGTCTAGATCTAGGCTTGACCTACACGTAAAAAAAACAAACTTTCTACCCGCACATATGGATGAATCGTCAACTAGGGCCATTAGTTGTGTGACGAGTCAATTCAGGAATGAAGAAACTCGGCTTTAATACCTTAATAGACTCTACTTACCCCCCCCCCCCCCTCCCGCTTTTCCTGCGCGCATACGGTACGGCCTACTGCGTATACAGTGCGAGTCAAAAAAAAGTTTACACCTAGAAAATTGCTTAATACTTTCAAAATTATTTATGAACAGTAAATTATTATACATCTAGTTATGAAAGAGCATTTTATCCCAAATCGTTTGGTATCATGTTTGTGTGGTATGTGTTCATGCTTGGATAAACAGGAGGCATTGTTTGCGAGAGTGCAAAAATCGACTTGCGCCAAAGTTCCTAATGTGATGTTTAGATAAAACAATTGGGATTTGGGTATTAAATCGGTTTTTGCAGATCCAAATATAATCCCTAACAAAATTAATCATGCCACACAATATCGAATATCAACGAACATTTGTGCGCGTGTGTGTGTGTGTGTGCGTGTGCGTGTGTTACTTTGCTTCTGCAAAAAGCATATGCAATGCACTTCATTTGATACCTTCAATTCATTCTCTCACTCCGCTAATCCCAACATAATACGTACTGTATATAGGTCTAGGCATCACTGTCTTTGGCGCAAGTCGATTTTTGCACTCTCGCAAACAATGCAATGCCTCCTGTTCATCCAAGCGTGAACACATACCCCACAAATATGATATCAAATGATTTGGGATAAAACACTCTTTCATAAGATGTATAATAATTTGCTGTTCATAGATGAGTTTTAAAATAATTAGCAATTTTCTAGGTGTAAACTTTTTTTTGACTCACACGGTGTACACACACACACATAGGCACAGCACAGACAGGGAGACATGACATGACATGGGCCCGATGACCGACAACTGCAACTGGACAATTACAAAGCTAGAGCTAAGCCAAAAAGAAACTTACTTGCGAACGTAGAAAAAGAACCATAGCGACACAACAATGACAACCATGTAAATGTTAGTTGCTTCATTCCAATGATCAATGTGTTCCTCTGGAGGAAGTCCGTGATTTTCATGCGCCATTTTATGAATTAACAACCTAAGTTTTCTTTTCTTCGCGTTGATGTTTTGTTGTTATTGAATTAGAGTGAATTGTAGGGTATTCTGAAGAGACAAAATAAAAAGGAAAACAATCCATCAGTTTTTCGAGCAGGTCTAGCGCCATCTCTTATTCAAAGCATAGCAGCAAAGCAAAATTGATGGAACTTTAGTGGCAAACATAAGTGGGCCTAAATATGCGGAAGGCCTTCATTCTTTCTGATAAGTCAGTTTAAAGGCCGGGTTTAAAGGTCGGGTGACATCCAAATATAAGTTGATTCCTGTTGATCAATGTGCAGGACTGCATACAACTCATTTAAAAATATGTTTTTAAATAACTTTCTCAGACCTGCTAAAGCCCCACCCTAAATAAAAGCTCCAATCTCATTCATTTTGTGACATCATCAGTCAATCATTAGTGAGCTAACTAGAGACAGTGGTATGTAACTTGCACATGCTCACAAAAGAATTGCATTATTTCATACAATACCTCCACATTACCTTTCTTTTCCTGGTGATGCTACAGCACGTCTGACATAACAACTCTCCTATGTTGGTACTTTGCATGGTCTATTGTAAACAGGTGATCAGCTTCAGGATAATATCTCAGCCATGATCTGGCTAAAGTGAAAATTCCAAATGCAAAATCCCGCAAAAAATATTGAATCATTTCGCAAGAGTAGACTAAGAGAGCACTTTCAAGATATGCTGCTCCGTGGAGCTGCTCAGTCTGTTTTTAGTGGATTTTTCCCACAAGTTCTTTTCCAAATTGTTAGCTCATTAATCAAAATTAAAAGCTCAAGAGGCTTGAGGACAATGGGAAGTACAGTGATGTACAAGAAAGTGTGCAACGTTTAAAAGAAATTAGAGGATAAACAAACAACTGAAACTGGGAGCGGCTGTTACTAACACTATGAACATGACTGACAAAGAAAGCGGACAAAGTATACAGTTCCTCAGGTACATAAAGGAACATCCCTTCACTGCTGTTATGTAAAAATGTGTAGAACAGGTGTCACATGCATATTCACCTTTTTAAATAATAGCAGTGAAGGGATGTTCCTTTGTCTACCTGAGGAACTGTATATTTTGTCCGCTTTCTTTGTCTGTCATGTTCATAGTGTAAGTAAATTGTTGGAATTAAGGTATGTGAAAGTATAAATCATTCATGCAAATAGATACGGAAAAACATGAAAGGGACTTGTTCACAGTGATCAGATGAGAGAAAATGGTAATAAGGTAGGCCTTGTGACTTCAATGCTAGATGTACACAATTGTTTAAAGATAAAGTTCAGTTCTGGTCATGCGATTGCATTGTGAAAGAAAAGTTGTGGAATCAATCAAAAAAGGTTGATCATCGGGAGCGCCAGGAGGGTCAAATCTGACTGACATGAGCGCTACACAATAACCCACTGTTTAACATTTAAGTATTGGTGTGTACTGCATGGTTCTGGAATCATCAAAACGATAAGAAATTTGGTCCAGTCTTGGTAAAGTTACAAGCACTGTACAGTATTATGATGTATATGGTTCTACACGAACATGTGGCATAAATATCCGTCTCGATTGTTATGATGTTACATGCAGTGGCGGATCCAGGGGGGGGGGGGGGGGGGGCGAATTTTTTTTCCGTACTCGAGAGAGCAAAAATCCCATGTGCGCATGCGCGTGGACTTATGATTTCTCTGCTACTTCCCATACGAAATGTACATGTATTCGCATGTACTGTGCACGATTCGCGTTCTACGAGTAAACGATGGCATAGTAGTCTTCAAACACAGACTCTGATTTGCCAGTTTGACAAATCAATATGCGTATGTGTCGCGATGTGCTTATTCAAGTCTGTGTAGTTGTATGATTCAGACCCAGTAGTGCATATGGAAATACATTGCAACTTGTATAGAATGGTATAGTAGTCTGCAAGCACAGACGCTAATCTGACAGTTTGACAACATACTAGTAGTGTGCTGAGAAGTACTTTATTCAAGTCTGCGTAGATGTATGATTCAGACCCTACTGGTGCGTGCGTTAGAAATGCATCTCAATGTGTAGAGTGTAGTATAGTAGTCTGCAAGGACATAATAATATATTGTGTATTGATGAGTAGTGATTTTATGCAAGTTTGTGTAGTTTAATGATTCCAGACCCCATGGTAGGCCTATGTATTGTGCCACTGCTCTCTCACACTCTTTCTCTCTCTCTCTCTCTCTCTCTCTCCATATCTCTCTCTCTTTCTCTCTCTCTCTCTCTCTCTAGCCCTCCCTCCAGTATGCTCGCACTCTCTGTATTACTTTTATTTATAATCATGGTCTGCTGAGAGCCAGAAGGATGTTAACTCTTAACACAACGAATGCCCTTCTGGCTCTGAACAAACCCACACACCATGAGGTCATTTATTGGCCTTCTCAAAACCGTCATTCTGTAATAATATTTCTAACTTTGGTCTAATAACTCCTTTGTCAGTATAATCCATGGTCAAATTAATAATAAAATCGTGATAGAACAAACACACATGATGAAATGTGTGTGCTTGTGCTTTAATAAAAGAGATACTTGTAACTTATACTAAATGTTGTTATCAATTTTAACATAATAAATCAATACAAAGGACGGAAACTAGATAAAAATCACAATTTTATTATTCATTCGACCATTGATTGTTTTTGAGAAGGCAAATAAATGACCTTATGGTGTGTGGGTTTATCATATATAGGCCTACTATCGTTTGTTCAGAGCCAGAAGGGCATTCGTTGTGTTAAGAGTTAACATCCTTCTGGCTCTCAGCAGACCATGATTATAAATAAAAGTAATACAGAGAGTGCGAGCATACTGGAGGGAGAGCTAGAGAGAAAGAGAGAGAGAGAGAGAGAGTGAGAGAGCAGTGGCACAACACAGAAAACTACGAAAACTTGAATAAAAGCACTACTCAATACACAATAGGCCTATATTATTCTGTCAAACTGTCAAAGGAGAGTCTGTGCTTGCATACTACTATGCCACTCTATAAGTTGAGGTGCATTTCCAATACACGCACCAGTAGGGTCTGAATCATAAAACTACTCAGACTTGAATAACACTATTTTGTCAAACTGTCAGATTAGCGTCTGTGCTTGCAGACTACTATGCCACTCTGCAAGTTGAGATGCCTTTCCAATACACGCACCAGTAGGGTCTGAATCATAAAACTACACATATTTGAATATAAAGCACTACTCAAGACACTATGTTGTCAAACTGTCCGATTAGCGTCTGTGCTTGCAGACTACTATACCATGCTATTCAATTTGGGATGCATTTCTGTAAGCACTAAAATGTCTGAATCATACAACTACTCAGACTTGAATACTAGTACTATTGCTACGCACGATATATGCGTAATTGTTTTGTCAAACTGGCAAATCAGAGTCTGTGTTTGAAGACTACTATGCCATCGTTTACTCGTAGAACGCGAATCGTGCACAGTAGATGCGAATACATGTACATTTCGTATGGGAAGTAGCAGAGAAATCACAAGTCCACGCGCATGCGCACATGGGGTATTTGCCCTCTCGAGTACGGAAAAAAAATTCGCGGGCGGCGGACACATTTTTTTTTTTTTTTTTGGTCTCGAGATTTCATAATTTGACATTTTTGGTCGTTGGGGGGGGGGGGTAAGGTCACCTTATTTAGGTTAGCCGTGGGTATAATTTTTTTTTTTTTTTTTTTTTTTTTTTTTAAATAATAAAAAAAAAAAAAAAAAAAAAAAAAAATACCAAAGGGGGGGGGTTTTAGGTTTTTTTAGGGGGGTTTACATACATAAAAATACAAAAGGGGGGGGTTTGAACCCCCAAACCCCCCCCCCTGCGTACGCCCCTGTCACAAATACATAGCTACTTCAGCATAATTTTTGTTTTTGAATGATAAAACATCCGTTACTTTAATACCGTGTGAGTCAACAAAAAGTTTACACCTAGAAAACTGCTAATTATTTAAAAAAAATCATCTATGAACAGTAAATTATTATGCATTATTCACGCTTTGATATACAGTAGGCATTGTTTTCGAGAGTGCAAAAATCTACTTGCGCCAAAGTGATGCCTACAGCATGTATTATGTTGGGATTAGCAGAGTGAGAGAATGAATTGAATACATGTATCAAATGAATTTCATATGGATTTTGCAGAAGCAAAGTCACACACACACACACGCGCGCGCACACATGTTCGTTGATATTTGATATTCGATATTTGATATGTGTTGCATGATTAATTTTGTTAGGGATGATATTTGGATCTGTAAAGACCGAATTAGTACCCAAACCCCAATTGTTTTATTCAAAATTACATAAGCAACTTAGGCGCAATTCTATTTTTGCACTCTCGCACACAATGCCTCGTGTTAATCCAAGCGTGAACACATACCACACAAATGATACTAAATGATTTGGGATATATAAAAACACTCTTTCATAAGATGTATAATAACTTACTCTTCATAGATGATTATTAAAATAATTAGAAATTTGCTAGGTGTAAACTTTTTGTTGACTCACACTGTATACAGACAGCATATGTATATACATCTGCATGATATAATTTTTTGTTTAATACAGAAACAACAGAAATATAAAAATCTTAAAAGCTACGAAACACTACTCTAGGAAAAAATCACATGACTGTTGACCGTTAATTCTACAATAACATACGCAATTTTTCTCATAATACGGTATTCACTTGTACACCAACTATTATGGTCATTTCATTGACTGATTTTAAACGCAATTTATTATTACAGAAGACTTTAGTACAAAGCATATTACTATAAGTAAATGTTACATGCAAAAATATGTCAAAACAACGATCAGAAAATTGTTTTAGGATTCCACCATGAGACACAGGGTCACAAATATGAAACGTAACTTTAGCTGAACGCTAAGATATCCAGTTTGTACCTGTAGCATTGTTACGTAAAAACTAGTAGTCAAAATAAATTTGAGGGTAAATCATTACGACACTTTAACTTACAATACATCAAAAGAGTGACTGTTCGTAAATTTGCAAGCATGTGTAAATAATGAGCAATATAGCGTTCCTTTATGATATATCTTATACCTGCCTGATATCCTCAGGGCTCTGTGATTCCTAATTTCAGCATACATGCTGTAAGTACTGCTGTGAAGAAATTATACCGTATGGAACATTGTGGACGGAAATAAATAATTACGTCAAGTTGTGAAAACTTTTAAAACTTCCAGATGGGTCGATTTTTGGATTTCATATTTTTATTTATCTCTTGTATTTTAGAATTTGTTTTTTGTTTTTTCATAAGTTGTGTTCGTACTTGTACTTGTCATTATGTCATCTAAACTACCTATTTTTAATTTTGATTTGAAAGACTTACTAGAATCATGCAATGATAGTGCCATTGATAACTTCGGCACAGACCTAATAAACAATATAATAGACAAAGAAACAGAGTATTTTTTACCTGATCAACTTAATAACGAAATTTCGTTATTGGATGAAGAATACATATCCTTAATGCATATTAATTGCCGCAGTCTCAACAAAAACTTTGATACTATGTCTGAGTTTCTAGATTTGCTAAAGTGTAAAGTTGATTTTATTCTGCTCAGCGAAACATGGCTACCGAAAGGTCCAGACTGTCTATTGTCACTTGCTGGCTACGAATATTATGGCAAAGGGCGACTATCCCGTGGAGGTGGTGTTGGAATATTTGCTAAAACCTCATTTCATATTAAGGAGAGAACTGATCTGTCTGTATTTAATGAAAATATTGAATCTTACTTCATTGAGGTAATCCACAGGAATAGTAAAAACTTGATAATTGCAGTAATTTATAGACCTCCTTCTCAAAGCTGTGTTGACTTTATAACAGATCTTAACAATATTCTAGAGAAAGTTGATCGCGAAAATAAAACATGCTACTTTTTAGGCGACTTCAATCTAAACTTACTGGATGTACACTCTGACCAACATGTCAACTCTTTCTTGGAAATGTTTTTTTTTCTCACTCTTATGCCCCTCTCATAACAAAGGCAACAAGAATAGTTCAGTCAAGTTCAACTCTTATTGACAATATTTTTGTCAATGACACAAGTCTAGTGTTGAAAAGCGGTATTTTACTAGCAGACATTTCAGACCACCTTCCAATTTTTGTATTCAATCGGTCAAAACATAACGAATGGCTTAAGCGAGATCAATACAATAAAACTTATTCAAGAAACATGTCTCGCTCAAACTTTGATAAATTTAGGGTTGCCCTGACTGAACATTCTTGGGAATATGTGATGCAAGAAGAGTCATGTGATAGAGCTTATGAAGTATTTCTCAGTGAATTTAATATCATACATAATTCTTGTTTTCCTTTGAAAGAAAAGCGTTGCCGAAAAAGGGAATCGAAACCATGGATTACAAAAGCAATTTTGAAATCATGTAAGAAAAAGATAAAGCTATACAAAAAGTATTTGAAGAACCCTTCTGTGTACAGAAAAAAAGTATACCGACAGTATCGAAATACTTTAACTTCAATTATTCGAAGGTCAAAAGAATCTTACTATGCAAAGCAATTTGAAGTAATTGCAGCAAACGAACCTGGAATATTATCAACAACATGTTGAATAGGGGAATCAAAAGAAAGAACCAAGACTGTTTTCGTGATGAAAATAATAAGAAACTTACAGATCCTGTTGACATCGCAAACAAATTCAATGAATATTTCATAAGCATTGGGACAATGTTTACAGATATAAGTAATATTGACATGCTGAAGTGTAGGTCTTATATGAATGGTCAATATCAACAGTCAATGTTTCTGAAACCAATAGAAGGTCATGAAATTATAGATATAGTGAAGGCATTGAAAATAGGTAAAAGTCCTGGTCATGATAATATAACTGTTTCTGTCATTAAAGAATCAATCTATTTCATTCTTTCTCCACTTGTACACATTTTTAACCTTTCCCTCTCCACTGGTAAATTCCCTCACAGTATGAAGCTAGCAAGGGTGACTCCGATCTATAAGAAAGGCTCTCTCGATCAGTTTTGTAATTATAGACCAGTGTCACTCTTGCCCGTTTTCTCCAAAATCTTGGAAAGATTATTTTACTCTCGATTATTGTCTTACATTGAGAAACGAGGGATTCTGTCAAATTTTCAATATGGCTTCAGATCTGGTCATTCAACTATATTGGCCTTGACATATTTTTTGGACCAAATACTTACTTCCCTTGACGATAGCAAACATTCACTTTGTTTGTCATTAGATATTTCAAAGGCTTTTGACTCAATTAATCATCAAGCCTTATTATCCAAATTGGAGTACTATGGTGTGAGGGGTCTGCCATTACAGTGGATAAAGGATTATTTAAAGGAAAGAAAACAATATGTTGTTTATGATAATGCAACTTCATTTGAAAAAGAACTTGTATGCGGAGTGCCCCAAGGGTCAATAATCGGGCCACTGTTGTTTATTCTTATAAACGATTTGCCAAATGTTTCCTCAACTTTGTCATACATTATTTTTGCAGACGATACCAATGTCTCTTTAAGCGAGAAGAAACTAGATACTCTTGTCCATAATATGAATAAAGAAATACAAAAGGTTAATATTTGGTACAAAGTGAATGGGTTAAGGATAAACATTGAGAAAACAAATTTTATGCATTTTGCACCATTAAATAAACAATATGATAAGAACTTACTTACTCTTAAGTTTGTTGATTCACTAGAGCCCTTAAAGCAAGTGCATAGTGCCCGCTTCTTAGGAGTTAATATTGATGACAAGTTACCATGGTCTTTACATATTAATGATATTGCATTGAAGATCTCGAGAATTACTGGAGTTATGTCAAAACTGAAATTTGTATTACCGTCAAAAGTACTGCTTTTACTATACAATTCATTAATTCTACCCCATTTACAATATGGGAATATGCTATGGATAAATGCATCAAATACCTTGTTAAATCGTTTACATTTGTTGCAAAAACGTGTAATACGCATAGTTGCCAAGTCTCATTATTTGGCCCATACCAACAATATCTTTAAACAATTAAGGGTTTTGACTGTATATGAATTAGGTAAATTACAACTGGGAGAATTTATGTACAGGTCTGAAAGGGGACTATTACCAAACTCTCTTCAAAACTGGTTTAGATGCAACAATGATGTACAATGTTATAACACCCGAAACTCCAAGAATTTGCATAGCATTTATTACAGAACTGCTACTGGCCAAAGAAGTGTTAAGTACCAGGGTTACCTTACATGGTCTGCTTTAGATGACAGTCTCAAACAATCCGCATCATTACGACAATTTAAATTTAAATACAAAAAATACCTCTGCAATTCTAAATAGTCATATCAATCTAAAATTATTATTATGTTTCAAATCGCAATTATGTTTTCATCGGGTCAATTTAATATAATTATAAAACCAGACATGTGAAGGGAGAGTCCACCCTGAGGATGGGTTTATTCCACCTTTACTTGGCCACACACATTCTCAGGGTGGACTTCCCCTTCATTGCTACCGGGGCTAGACTCGACAAGCTTCGCTTTTTCTAGCCCCATCTACATTAATCACCTTTTTATGTTTTAATGTTAATGTTTGTTAACTGATGTAGATTTTCATTGTTCTTTTATGCTTATGTATCTGTTTTTCATTTGCTCCATGTGTCAAATGTATAAAATGTATTTTCTTACCTTGTATATTCTTCTGGTTTTTAATGTGGAAAATAAATGAAATGAAATATAGATTTACAAAAGAAGATAACGACAGAACTGTAACATTTCAAACATTATCAAACAAGAGCAATTGCGTCTTTCAAAATGTATGCACAATCTATCCCCAACCTCCTTCCCTATTTAGTGAGAGTATAGTCAGAGCTGCATCATCTCTTGCAATAATGCTTGTAGTTGTAAGATAAAATATTAGCAGGCTTTTTTTTACAGATTGTAATCTGAAATTTAGATCGAGGACACAATATTTATTTACCCTTTGAGTCGTGGCTAAAGATGAAAAGGATATACGACTGACGCATTCTTAAATGATTTCGATTTAATCACTGATTTGCGTACTAGCCTGCTTTTTCATGTTGGGGATAACAAAAGTTAACCTACCGACAAATTTAGTAAATTAGAGTCAAGACCATGTAAACAAACAAAGATGTGCAGACAGCATCTTTTCTAAATAGTTAGATAATTGAGGGAAGGGGCAACTGCATGCACCCTACCTCATATTGGATATACGAAAAAGCATCTATTTCGTGCATAATTACAGCTCTATAATATTATGAAGAAAAAGGAAAAAGCAGCAAGTGAATTTGCATAGTTTTTACAAAAGTCTATACAACAATAAAAAATCACAGATTTTAAGCTCCGGTCATCACACTATGGCGACAGTTTTAGGAACCTTGCATGACGATTTGAATTTGTTCTCAATACAATAATGTTAAACGTGCTGAATCGCGAGCCCTTTTAGTTCTTTCTTTCTGTTTTTCTTTTAGCTATGTGCTGTGAAATCTGCTCTAGCTACCACCTGTACAGAAAGACTACTTACTTGTAAAGACTGCATATCACATTATATAAGACTTCATCATGCATTTCCCTTACATCATTGAAACATTGAAACATTGAACACAAAGACCATCTGCCTAATATTAAGAACACTTTTCTTGTCCTCCTTAGGTGATCTTTATACACAGGTTTTACTGTAGCCCAATTATTTTTTTCTTTCTATTTGTATATTTTGTTGGATTAGGTTATCACCCCCACCTTTAATGGTGGGGGTGATACCAAATACATTTTTGTTTAACTCCGCTTATTATTCAATACCCTTTAAGGTGAGCTGGATATCGTTCTCCCACCGATCATCCTTCTTCCCCTTCCGCTGCTTCTTGATTTCGACTTTTCTCTTCATTCCTGAGCCCCCGTCTACAGACCTGATTGTGAGAACCTCTCGCTTGAAAGGACTGAGAAAGAGAGGAGGGGGGGGGGGGGGGGTTCAAAATATAGTGAGAGAATGACGTAATCGGAATTAATTTTTTTATATAATGAAGGCTAGTATGAAATTTGAGATGCCCTCTGCTGCTGCCTGCCAGATAGGCTATTCCGTGTTCACCCATCACCGCCCCCTATGAATCAACAATTACTGATGATAACTGAGGCACAGGTCATAGTCGTTTTATCCTCATATTCGTCAGGAAGGTTAAAATGGTCTTCTACGGAACTTAGTGGTCAAGACTTTAACCCTATCCCTACACCCCCCCCCCCCTCCCCAGTGGCGTACCTGGGGTACTCCGTCAGGGGGGGGGGGCAAGCGACCGAAACAAACAAAAAAGGCGATGCTAATTTTCACTTCTGGCGAGCGAGCGAGCAAAAAAAAATCTTTAAGTAACGTTTGGTATATAAACTGGTATTGTTGCAAGTTGGGGGTGGGAACATATCACTTGTTAGCGACGTTAATTCCATTTTTTTGCAAAGGAGCGTAGCGAGCAAGAAAAAAAATCACTTCTTTTTTAATAATTGCCACTTAAACTTGGTTCAATTGTCCCATCATGATGCAGGGCGCTGGAACAATATTGTGTTTAGGGTGATTTTATACCCGTTTTAGCTAGCGAGCCAAAATACATCTTTCTCTCAATGAATTGCTATATAAAATTTGTTTCATTGTTGCAGGTCGGGGGCGGGCACAGTCGTGTTTAAGGCAATGTCAATCCCATTTTGGCGGGCAGGCAACCCCCTACATTTCTCTTTTTAATGATATTGTAGCAGGTTAGTGGTGGGCACATAATTCCACGAGCTCGCGAGCGTAGCGAGCGAGCGAAAAAAAATCACTTCTCTTTTATAGGGAAAATATGGTACATAAAACTTGGGTTCATTGTTCCATGTCAGGGAAGTGATTATTAAAAGCGGTGTTATTTCTATTTTGGCGAGCGAGCGTAGCGAGCGAGCAAAAAAATCACTTCTCTTTTATAGGGAAAATATGGTACATAAACTTGGGTTCATTGTTCCATGTCAGGGACGTGATTATTAAAAGCGGTGTTATTTCTATTTTGGCGAGCGAGCGTAGCGAGCGAGCAAAATTTTTGTAATGATAATTGGTTCAGAAATTTCAGATTTTTTTGTTGCAGGGCAGAGCTTACACAATCATGTCTAAGGTGATGTTAATTCCGTTTTGGCGAGCACGAGCACACCAAAACTTCTTTGAATAACGTTTGGTACATAATTATTAACTGGTTGTTGCAGGTTGGGGCGGGGACGTTAGCGGTGTCAATTCCATTTTGGCGAGCGAGCATAGCGAGCAAGCAAAACAAAAATTCTCTTTTAATAGAAATTAATAAATAAACTTGTTTTTATTGGTGCAGGTCAGGATGGACGCAATCGCGTTTTACGCGATTCAATTCCTTTTTGGCGAGAGGGCGAAAAAACTCTTCCATTTTTAATGATATTGTTGCAGGTCAAGGGTGGGCACAATTATTTCCAAAGCAATATCCATTCATTTTATTCGCGAGCAAGTGTAGCGAGCGAGAAAAATGAATTACTTTCTTTTAGTAACATTTGGTACATACACTGTGTGTTATTGTTGCCATGGTTGCAGGTCGGGGCCAGTCGGGGCAGGCACAATTGTATTCTAGGCAATGCTAATCCTTTTTTTTTTTCAGGGGGACGAGCAAGTGAAAACATTTAATACAAAATAGGCTAGCAAGCAGTTCGCGCCAGCGAAGAGTTTCGAATTTGTTATATCACTTATATTTTCCTATTTTCATTTGTCTTAATTTTTCAGGGCCGTATGCGGAATATTTTTCTGGTGGGGGAGGGGGAAAGATGCGTTAAAAGTTTTCGAAGAATCTCAAAAGCAAAAGGAGTGAAGGGAGTTCGAGCGACCGAACTGGTCATGAGGGTACTTTTGCATTTTCAAAAGTAGAATTGAAGGATTTGGTATAGGCCTACACTACATTTTCAGGAAAAAAACTGTACGTTTTCAAAATATCTGGGGTCAACTGCCCCCCCCCCCTGGTGCGTACGGCCATGGTCTTTTTTTTTTAATTTCCCCATTTTTTCCTTTCCTTTTCTTTTCCCTTTTTCTTCCTTTTCTCTTCTTCTTCCTTTTTTCTTTCCTTTTTCTTTTTTTCTCTTTTTTTCCTTTTTTTCTTCCCTTTTCTTTTTTTCTTTTTCTTTCCTTTCCTTTCTTTTCTTTTCTTTCCCCTTTTTTTTTCGCCTGGAGCCCGTCAGGGGGGGGGCACTCTGCCCCCCCTGCCCCCCATAGGTACGCCAGTGCCCCTCCCCCAATATCGGTGTGTTTCACCATGTGCTATCTGGACCTCTAGGAAGAACAGAGCCATAATGCCTCTAACTAGAGCATTCCAGCATTTAATTCTTGATTTGTATTATATTTGTAAATAGTATTCTTGATTTGTATACGGAAGATAAAACCAACCAACCAACCATCTACCCCCCCCCCCCATAAACAAAAAATGCCAGGTTCACATCCCGCGGTCAGTCCTTAGCCGCGAAAAGGTGAAAAACGTTCTATGAAGTTAAATCGGTTCGCTAGACCGGCATAATTTTCCCATTTCCGGGGGATGTGTTCTTAGCAGCGCTCAAAATACACGGGGGCGATGGGCGATTCGCCCCCGTGAGCTCCATTATCGCCCCCGTCAGGTTGCTCACGGGGGCGATTGCAAAATTAAAAAATCGCCCCCGTGGAATTATAAAATAAAGATTATCTTTTCTGATATAACTTTAACACAATATTAAGTATCAATTTTCAAACCTTAAATCAATAAAATGGAACTTAGATGGCGCTTTCTCTCCCATCTCTATGAGTATTACCGATACAAACAACAGAAGCTCGCAGTGCACGCTGACGCCCAATATCTGCTGGAGCTGGAGACGATCGCGCAAGGACTGAAACCTGTAGAAGTTTTTCGTTGTGAAAAGTGTGAATCATCTGAAATCTGGTTATTCTTAAAGATCAGCAAATAATGTAACTCGACCAGTAAATCAATATTGAGAAGAAGATCACCAAAGATGTTGCAGAAGCGGATCTAGGCGGTTTAGGGGGTTTAACCCCTCCCCCTTATCACATCACTAGCGGGGGTTCAAAATAGCGCCAACAAAATCGCCTCGCCGCTACGCGGCTCGTGGACGATGCTCCACATCGTATTTGGGTTACCCCCCCCCCCACCCTTAGCAAAAAGCTAGATCCGCCCCTGTGTTTTGGAAGGATATGGTAAAAACTAAAAGTAAAGAAAGAATGTAAATAAGGTTGCTCCGAATAATGAGGAGGACATTATGTGCAGAGCGGGAGGAAATGGAGAGAATGTCATCACGGAGATAAAAGTCAATAACAGCTATGTAACAAGTAAATTTCTAAGAGGGAAAATGCCGACTTAAATTAATAAAAATGATAAAATACCAAGGAATTTAGGAGTTTCATGGGTACCAATTCAATGGAAATTTGTATTAAAATAAGTGCCCCCGTGAGAAGGCTCACGGGGGCTCTTTTCTTTTTGGAAGAGCCCCCGTGGACAAAAAATTAATTTGAGCCCTGGTTCTTACCCCCTCCGAAATTTTCGGTGCAATTTTCAAATTTTACCCCCCCCCCCCCTCGAATAAAAATCCTGCGTACCCCAAAATAAGTGTCAACAGTTATAGGTTTGCGCGAGGGAAAGAATTCCGGGGATGAAAGTAGGGGGGGTAGTCGTCTTGAAAGGCAAAAATAATATAGTAAGTTTGTTAACCCAAGGAAACCTAATACGCATCAATGATGTCCGTCCTTCTTAATGCCTCTGCAATTATTATAGCCCCAGCAATTATTAGATACCCATTTACACCTGTATAAAGAGATTGGCAAATGTGGACTTATGTCTGGTCAAAGGACGTTGCCGGGTTTGGATTCGAATCTTGAACACCAGGATTGAGAGTCAAGTAATTAGCCACTATATTCATGTACCACGACACCCCAAAGATCTAAATAAAGGCGTACTTTGGCTGACTTCGAATTATCGGGTCATCGTATCTGGTCGGGTGGTCGCGTTACTTGACCTTCGGTGAAAACAGGCCACTTTATCCATGAATGTTTATGAATAAACCCCATTCATCTACAAAAGGGTCTGGTCAATGTGACGCGACCACCCGACTGGACGCGATGACCCGATGATTCAAAATAAGCCCTTACATTGGATCATCTTCTGCATCTTTTACTGGTACCAGTTCTTTTATCTGAGAGAGCACATACTCCAAAGTTTGGAAGCAATGTCCAGAATCCCAACAGTTCTACAAAAAATAAGTCAAAGAATTTAATGGTGTCACCTTTTTTTAAATGTTAGTTAGTACAAAAATCTTGGTCGGCACACGTACACTCCTCAAATGTCTTTCTCTCAAAAAATGATACAATTAAGTATAAGTATAACTGATTATCCTGATGTCCATAAAGTACAGTGCTTCCCAGAAAGAACGAAACCGATAAGTATCGATGTTTTATCATAACTTAATCACAGTTTTAATTGATAAATGACTCATATTTGTAAAGCTTAGATTCTCCTCTTTCATTTGATGCAGCTCATATAATGCATATTTGACGCATGAGTGATTTAAATCAATTTGAAGAGAAGAAAACAAAGAGTCATTTGGCGGACGATATCTGAATTTCAAAGAGAAAATCACGTTTCTAGAAAGTTGAGTTTCTGCCCTTTCATATGACACCTCAATCAGGAAAATGAGCAAGGAATAACAAAGTTCTGTTTGTTTAAAGTAGTACTTGCATTTCCATAATTGTATTAAACGAATTCGTTTTCACTGGCTGCCTGCCGTATCAACAAACGAAATTAACAAAAGACTTAACTCCGTTTCGTTGACAATCAACCGTAGACGAAAGACTTCATGCATGGCTGATTGTCAACGAAACGGATTTTAGTCTTTTGTCAATCCTGCCTTAATTTTCCTACGGCAGGCAGCCAGCGAAAACGAATTCCACATGCAAAAAGAAAATCAACTCGTGTAACCTTAACCAGTATTCACTGCTACAGGATTGCTGCGACGATAACTACCCGGTTTAAAATGTCGTGCCCCCCCCCCCACCCCCGCCCACTTCCCTCCGACGTACGTAACCATTTATTACAAAAATTCGCCTCTCTCGATCAAATACAAAGCTAAAGTCAATCCCAAACCATCATATCAATATAATTCACCTGATTAGTCGCCAGTTCTTTCGTCTTTATTTTCTCGATTTTCCCGATGGTTCCGCTCCTGTCGTCTCGCAACCCACAGTAGATTTCGGGAATGCCCGCAATCACATTCGGTGCCCACCAGTCTAAGGCCTTCAAGCTTAGGGCCAAGGATGATTTAAGAGGGAAGAACAATCAAGACATTGAAATGGGTGAGAGGGCGAGAGCGATTTGAGATGAAAAAGAGAAAGAAGGGGAGAGAGGAACGGAAGACGGCGAAACGGGTGTAGGGGTCGAGAGGGAGAGAGGAGAAAGGGGACAGTTTTGAGAATATAGAAAGAGATTGGTGTTGAAGGTTAGTAAACGAGTCACGATGGTGTGTAAGTGAAAGAGAACAAGAGAGATGGAGGGAGGAAGGGATGGGGTGAGACGATGAGTGAAAGATAGATCGAGAATGGGAGGGAAAGAAAAAGAGAAATTCTATTTTTACCACAGCAGAAAGTTTTGTCTTTAACACAAATGTTTTTACAATTTTCTTGCGCGCCTGACCTGAAATCAGAGTACTCTTGATGTTGTTCCCTAAAACTCTAGATGCAGGGAGCTGAACCATGTTAGAGGTCGTGGGAGAGAAGCCCCCGGGCGCTCTTTAAAGCATTAAAGGGGAAGTCCACCCTGAAATTAAGTTAGTTTTAATAGGAGTAGAAAAATGAGAGAAACAAGTCAGTGAAATTTTGAGCAAATTCCGATTAAAAATAAGGAAGTTAGGATTTTTTAAGTTGTGATCAATCAAACACAAATTGGCAACTCTATGACGTAAAATGCGAGCTCAACTTCCATTTGCTTAGTACTAAAAAAATCTAAAATTGTCATTTTCCCTCAAGAAAAATTTCAACCATACGTGCACTCTAAATATAATAATTGCAAATATGTTTCTATACTCCCCCTGCAAGGAACAAATATATATTCCGTCATCAATAACGAAGAAAACATGATTTTATGGAATATTATGCACAAAGCAAATGAAGGAGAGCTCGTATAATACGTCACAGAGTTGCCAATTTGTATTTGATTGATCACAACTTCAATAATTCATAACTTTCTTATTTTCATTCAGAATTTGCTCAAACTTTCACTCACCTGATTTTCTTATTATTCTGCCTCTATCGAAACAAACTTATTTTGGGGGTGGACTTCCCCTTTAAAGCACCACTGCACTACTTATCGCTACTTGCGCCCTCCATATAGCAAACAATGCCTAATCGGTGCATGTTGTTCCCCCATGATCCCCTCTTTCTTATGCTAATTGGAGCTGATTTGATGAGATAACCACCTGTCAGTGACCTTGCAGGGAGGTCTAATCTCCCTGGCCAAACTAGTGCAGACGGGCTTTAAGATATCCATCTTAATTGAGTGGTAGATATTTTAACTCATTCCTTGAAATTTACACTACCCATATTGGTTTATTTCGTTTCAATTCTCTCTCCCACACAATTCTATCCAAAGGATAATCTTGTCTTGGGAACCACGCCTCTCTTAAAGTTGCTCATTGGTGGGTATATAGAGGGCAGCACTCGGACGTACGTACGGGAGCGTAATACCCGTTGGCTCAGTGTTATGTAGTGATCGCCAAGTTGACTACTTTACGAACGACTATACCGTGCGAGTCAAAAAAAAAAGTTTACACCTAGGAAATTGCTTTAACAAAATTAAATCATCCATGAACAGTAAATTGTACATCTTATGATAGAGTGTTTTATCCCAAATCATTAGGTACATTTTTTTTGTGTGGTAGGTGTTCACGCTTGGATGAACAGGTGTTTGCGAGAGTGCAAAAAACGACTTGCGCCAAAGTTATGCCTACGGTATGTATTATGTTGGGATTTGCGGAGTGAGAGAATGAATTGAATGTCTCAAATAAAATACATTGCATATGTTTTTTTGTAAAGGGCAAAGTCACACACACCCACACACACGCACACAAATGTTCGTTGATATTTGAAATTCGAAATTTAATATGTGTGGCATGATTAATTTTGTAAGGAATGCTATTTGGATCTGCAAAGACCGAATTAATACCCAAATCCCGATTGTTTTATTCAAACATTACATAGGCAACTTTGGCGCAAGTCGATTTTTTCACTCTCGCAAACAATGTCTCCTGTTCATCCAAGCGAGAACACATACCAAACAAAAATGCTACCAAATGATTTGGGATACAACACTCATTTATAAGTCATATAACAATTTAATGTTCATTGATGATTTTTTTTTTTTTTTTAATAATTAGCGATTTTCTAGGTGGTACCTTTTTTTTGTCTCACACTGTATACCCACGCATCTTTAAAGCATAGGGTCCAGGGGCACGCTTATGAACCATGTACAACTGCTGTAACTGATTACGACAGTTGTACATAAGTACTAATATGTCAAATTGACCTGATATAAATCATACTTATTGTGTTTCATATGAAGAACCCAATTTTATGTAAAGGTTTAAAAAGACCGGTTTACTAATTCATGTACATTCTTTCCTGGGGACTTCGTTACAAGTTATTTCATTATCCTGTTATTAATAAATGAATTACAATACCTGGAATTCAGTCTGCATACATTGTATGTTGCTAAGTCGAGCAAGCCTCGGACAAGCATTCAGGTTGTCAGGAAAAATGTTTTGTTTAAAACTTATGCATAAAATATGTTGGAAAGCCTGTCTATTCAACTATGTTACGAAAATGGACCATTATCTTACGGATCAATATTTAGATGTCTCTCCCTCGAGCATAAAATGTCCATATGTTAGAAAAATTGATTATATTACGAAAATAGAATTCAATCTTACGGATGAATATGTTGCTTTTCCTGATTCCTCGAGCGGATATTCATACAGTTTTGTGGGTTTGGCAAATCTGGAGGTGGGTCAGTGATTCTCTTTTCTGCCTGTATCTCAAAACACACAAGCAGGGGGTGATTCCCGCAGTTGACCGTCATCATAGCATTGAATGTTTCATTGTCGTTTACAGGTACAATCCGGGATGCAGTCTCGTCTGGGGTTCGCCCGTCCCCTGATATAGGACAAGAACACAAAATATTTCATTTTATCATTATGTTTGCATAATGACATCACTATAATCCATTTATAAGTCAGATCGAATGGTTTTCGAAAAGAGGGGAAAGACGAAGTCAACTTGTAAGCGAATCGCACTGCGAAGTGCTAGCCCTTCCGGGTAGCGTTATTTTTTTTCTGCGGCACAGATTGGGGTTAGGTGCGTGTTGAGCCTATGGGAAAGTTTAGGGTTAAGGTTAGGGTTAGGGTTAAATCAAGACCCCTTTAAAAAAAGCCCCAATCTGTGCCGCAGAAAAAAATAACGCTTCCGGATATAGCCAAGCTTATAGCGTCCCGCCGACGGGCTCCTAGTGGATAGCACCGGCAGAGCCCCAGCTGGGGTCCCGGGGTGGAGCCCTCGATCGCTCCTGAGTTTTTGGCAAATAAGGAACTCCAGGGGGCACAAAAAAAGGAGGAAAAAAAGGGGAAATATTTTTTTTTTGTGTGTGTGTGTGTGTGTGTGCTAAAGAAAGCAACCAACAACAAAAAAGTGTTCTTACCCCCCCCCCCCCAAGCCACTGGAGAAAATATCTGACGACGTAATTTTCCAATTCCCAGGGCAAAAAAAAAAAAAAAAAATGCTCATCTGACCGTAATTAAATGCCTAAAACCACTTGACTTCCGGTGGCTCTGCCCCTGGACCCCACCTAGTGTCCTAAGGTGGAAGGCTGGATGCTAATCTGACGGTAATTTGCTTAAAACCCCTGAGTTTCCGGGGTCTCGGCCCCTGGACCCCACGCCACTTAGTTTCCTATCAGTGTCACAAATAAGGTATAATTATGCTATTTATATGACGTAATTAAATGCCTAAAGCCCTGGGCTTCCGGGGCTCTGCCCCCTGAACCTAACTATTGCCCTAAGGCCCCTGGATGCTCATCTGACCGTGACTTATTGCCTTACACCCCTGACCTGCCAGTGTCACAAATGAGGTATAAAAATATGCTCATCTGACCGTAATTTATCGCCCAAAACCCCTGAGTTTCCGGGGTCTCCGCCTTCTGGACCCCACACCAATTTGTGACCTGCCAGTGTCACAAATAAGATATAAAAATATGCTCACCTGACCGTGACCTATTGCCTATCACCCCTGAGCCTCTGGGGGCTCCGCGTCCTGGACCCCACGCCAATTCGTAACCTGCCAGTGTCACAAATAAGGTATAAAATATGCTCATCTGACGATAATTTAATGTATAAAACCCCTGAGCTTCTCGGGGCTCCGCCCCCTGGACCCAAAACCAATTTGTGTCCTGCCAGTGTCAGGAATAAGGTATCAAATTATGCTCATCTGAACGTAATTAAATGCCTATACCCGCTGAGCTTCAGGGGGCTCCTCCCCTTGACCCCTGCCGAGAAACGTTCAGCGGGGCCTGCATGTAAGAGTGGGGTGATGGGGTTTTTTGTGTGTATGTACCCCCCAAAAAAAACGTTTTTGTCACTGTAGGTGTCACCTTTATGTACTAATATTTGGCTCGCATAATTCAAATTTGTGCCCCCCCCCAAAAAAAAAAAAATCCTGGATCCGCGCCTGCCCCTCCACCTATCAGGATATTGTCGGTAAAATTGCGCTGCCGTCGGAAAATATGAGAAAAGGGGAGAGAAAAATGAGAGGGAAAGAAAAAGAAAAAAAAGGAAAAGAAAAGAAAAGAAAGAAAAGAAAGGGAAAATAGAGAAGAAAATGAAAAAGAGAAAGAAGAAGAAAAAGGGAAAAGAAAAGAAAGGAAAAGAAAGAATGAAAACAAAAGAGAAAATGGAACAAAGGAAACGGGGGGATGAAAGAGGAAAATAGGGGGTAAAAGCAGGCGCAGATCCAGGGGGCCGAGCAGACCAACATCCCCCTTTATTTGATTCTTTTCCTTTTTTTTTTCTTTTCCTTTTCTTTTTTTTTTCTTTTCTTCCCCCTTCCCTCTCATTTCCCCCTCCCCCTTTTCTCATTTTTCCCGACAGCAGCGCAATTTACCGACAAAATCCTGCCAGGTGGGAGGGATGTCGCACCCCACCCCCCCCCCTTTTTTAGCGACGCCTCTGAGCGCAGAGCTCTTTCCGTTCACGCCACACCGTATCGTTACTAACCATGGTTGCACATTTTTCTTTTGTATAGCTACGATACTGACTAGTCTTGACGAAATAAACCGTTTATTGTATCAGGTCGAGGAAAACGACCATGTGCACATGTGAAGGTAACAGTGGCGGATACAGGGAGCCTGGCCCCCTCCCCTGGTAAAAACACGTGTAAAATCATGTTCATTTTCCCTTTTTTTGGAGATGGGTCCCCTCCCATGGCGCTCAAGGAGATGTGCGATTTTTCAAATTTTTGAGGGCTCACTACCCCCCCCCCCCCCCGAGCGAAATATCGCATATGGAAACGTTTGCTTGGATTTGTCTCATAAAAGAAGTTGACCACAAACTGACTCCCACAGTGCTCAGGGGTCAAGAATTTGTATCTTCTTTTTCAATTAAGGGCAAGCCATCTATAAAAATATCATAATGAAGTACATGTTTAGAGTGTATGTTTTTGAAATAAATACAATTCGTCTTATAATAATTTTAAGAGAGTTTATTGGATTTGAACCAAGACGATAATTTATTTAATTATAAATTGAGGGTTGTAATAAGAATGCTTAAGTCTTTATGCGAATGAAATACGTTGGTATCGTCTGCGACAAAACATATGTTAGGAGTGGTGATGCATTATTAAAACAATACCATTCATATATACTAAAAACAGTAGGGGACCTAATATGGAGACTTGTGGTACTCCGCATTCTACGGTGGAAATATTAGATGTTGTAGTTTTAAAAATAACATATTGATGTCTATCACGCAAATAGTCTTCAAACCAAGAAAGTACAATCCCTCTCACTTCATATGTTTTTAATTTATGTATTAATATACCATGGTCCATGGTATCGAATGCTTTCGATAAGTCCATAAAAAACAATGAACGAGCGAATGGTCAAAAGGGTGAATTCAGGATGTTATGAATCACAATTTTGAATGCATAAATACAAGTGAAAGAAACAATATACTCACTGCTTGTCACAAACGTAAGAAGGAGCCTGGAGGATGCTTCTAATAGCTGACTGGCTTGTGTAGGTTGTGCTTTACTCGGATCCGTAGTTACGCGATTCGTCGCATGTAGGTGGTAGGTTCTTTTATAGAGAGTGACGGCAAGTGGAAGGACCAAGTCCTGTCCTCCCATTTTCAACATGCTGGCAATCACCCCACAATGAGAAACGAAATCCACTTTCAATCTGACCCCGAAAACAAAAAAACAGTTGTTTATTGTTTGTATCATTCCTTTGTGGGAATACGTTTTATTTACAGGTAAGGGATGAAATTAAAAACAGCTTATGACTCTTTTCTTTCTTTCTCGAAGGTACGTTCTTCCGGAGGTTTATAATTCCGAGGCTTCCCATCCCAGAAGGTTAATAAAAATTCTTAAAATTGAATAGATATTAGCAGGATATTAGTATTCCGAACGTTTGTTGCGTTACTCCAAAGGTTCGTCATCACAAAAATGAAATAGGGAATCGTGCCAGGTACCCTTTATTTTCTAACTAACCCTCAAATTATTGAAACGTGCATACCAAAGATTATTAATCATAACATGAATCTAACCTTGATTGGCCTGTATCCAAAATTCCATTGTCTATCAGTACCTGCCGATGATCTCGCATCCACGCGTATCTTCCTGCACAAGGCACCCCTTTCCTGGCCGTGTAACCCTCAAAGGCCTTCTTATAATTGAAGTTGAAGTTTTCACCGGGATCCAAATAAAAACGTCTGTTGCTATCAATCCTATCATCTTTGATATAGTCCACCCCATCGTTCGTCGAAAAGGTGCCAATCACTTTTTGACCGTGTATGCATACGTCCTGACGAGAAATATTTTGTTTAACTTTGAGCATTATCAATTCAGAACGTGTGGTATTGGAGAAAGAGGAAATCGGTTGTCGGGAGCGTTAGAAAAAAAGTATGGTGTCATTCCAATGTAGAAATATAGAGAAAGGGTCATTCCCATTATTTCTACCCCCTCCCCGAAAATCCTGGGAAGTTGTCAATTTGAATAGACCACTACACAAAATGGATGATCATCTAACCGTAATTAAATACCTAAAACCCGTGAGCTTCTGGGGGCTCTACCCCTGGATGCTCATCTGACCGTAATTAAATACATAAAACCCCCCGAGCTCCATCAATAGCCTTAGAGAGCCCCTGGATGCTCATCTAACCGTAATTAAATACCTAAAACCCCTGAGCTTCCGGGAGCTCTGCCCCCTGGACCCCACCAAGGTCCTAAGGTGGGCCCCATGGATGCTCATCTAATACCTAAAACCCCTGAGCTTCCGGGGGCTCTGCCCCCTGGAGTCCCTGCCAACTATAATCTTGGAATATTCATGTATAATTTAAATAGAAATGAACTGCCAAATGTTTTTTATTCAATGTTTTCAAAGAATGTCAATATTCATCATTATCCTACTCGGTCTGCCGAGCTTTTTCATCAACCAAAAACAAGAAGTTTGCTCTCAAATAAATCATGTGTATTTTCAGGTCCAAAACTTTGGAACTCTCTTTCAGATCCAGTTAGAAATAAACCCACATATTATAGTTTTAGTAGAGTGTTCAAAAAGAATTTAATACATAAATATGTCTTCTACAGGTTAAACTTCTCACATCTCCCCTGTTTCACACTCTCTCTCTCTCCCTCTCTCTCCCCCTCTCCCTCTTCTTCTAACTTCTGTTGTGTGCAGCTTTGTTTTTGTCTTGTTTTGTCCTGGCATGTCCTTTTGTGTCCCGTTTTGTCATTCTTTTCTTCTTGTATTTTTTTGTTGTTGATTATTTAGATACTTTAAAATGGTTTACGAAAATATGTTATTATATTATTTCTATTTTACTGTGATTATTAAGACACTTTAAAATGATTTATGATAATAATGTTCATATCATATTTATTCTTGGGAACCTACAAAAACAAGCTATGCTTTCCAGTAGGTTCCTGTTTCATTTCATAATTTTGATCTTACTTTGTCAACTATATTCTTTATTGTGCAAACAATTGTTATATAAAATGAAATAAATAAAGTCAATCAATCAATCAATCAATCAACTAGTGACCTGCCAGTGTCACAATAAGGTATCTAAATATGCTTATCTAAACGTAATTTAATGCCTAAAAACCCTGAGGCTCCGCGAGGGGCTAAGGCCCTGGACCTCGCCAATTTACGCTCTGCCTGATCGCGGGGCCTGTATGTAACGTGTAAGAGTGGTGGTGTTGCAGATTTTTCTTCTGCCCCCCCCCCCCTTCCAAACGTGTTTGCTCATTACGCCACTGCCCCTAGAAGGTGAGCCCCTGGAACGTTTGCCCCCCTAATCCCAAACTACTTCCGGCGCGCCTGCTTAGAAGAGGTGTAGAGTTGGTGTCATTGGGAGTTTTCGCAAACTCAACGCAGACGGAGGGTCTGCTGTAATAACAGCGGAGTGATAACTGTGAGGTCCCCCCCCCCCCAAAAAAAAAAAAAAAAAAAAAAAAAACGCACCAAAGTCCGGCTCGTAGTACACAAAAATCTGGCCCGTATTGACTTTACACACCGGACTTAGGGGGGTGTTTTAAAAAGGAAGGAACATGCATACGCGTACCCTAAACTGAGAGGGGGTCGGGTGTGAGGTACTGAAATTCAGAACGATTTTTTATTAAATCTAGCGGCGTTCTCAATGACGCCCCCAAGGGAATCAACAGCCAATCAGCGAGCTTGTACCAAAGACGGGTTGAGACGGACGACGAATTTCAACGCGAAAGGCTCTTCGGTGAGTTTTTTTTCGATTATTGTTTCTTATAGCTATAACAACAAGAATATGGATATAACATGAATTGTTTTAAAACTGCATTGATGGATTGTTGAAATATACATGATAAAAAGCCAGTTTGTGGCTTGGTCGAGACAAGTTGTGCTAGTCATGTAGTCCCGTCTTTACATTCAGCCCCTCCGTACTATACATATACGCGTTCACCGTAACGCGAAACCGCTTATACTGTAACGAGAGCGGTCTATGTGTGACGGCCGTAGCCCTAAGGGATACCGCGTCGTAGAAGGTCTGTCCGTTGCTAAGCGAAAACTCGCTTATGTTTGTTTAATGACGGATATTGGACCCCATCACATACGGCCAAGCCGCCGGCTCAACCAGAGATTCCACCCAATCGCCATGTCCCACACTTTTTATCATACAAACCCCCTGATCCCCTACAAGAGAACTCACATCTAAACAAGACCCACAAGTAATACAGTCCCTCTACATGGACATCAGAAATCGATTTGTCGAGAGGAAGCGAACTTTTGGGGCGAAAGAGGGAAAGAAAGGTATGTATCTATTATTGTTTATTTCCTTAATTTTGTTTTTGGAAATATTAGTTTCTGTTCATTAACATAATTAGTATTTATGTCATATTTGCCCAATTCATGAATTTAAAGTAATGCGATCCTGAGCATTGTCTATGAATTGGTTCCCTGTGAAAGATTTCCTCCTCAGAAACCCGTTGGGATTGGTAAGATTTGAAACAATTTTGCCTTAAGAATAAGTCTTATTTAATTATTACAACAAATATTGATAGTACATGTACTATGGCCCTGGAATAGTTTTTATTTTTTAAAGGATTTTATTTTGTTTTAAATCAGCGATTTTTAAGCTATACTACTTTAAACAATATTTTTGTATTTGTACATAATATTACCTGGTTTATTTAATACCTACGGGTAAATTTCACATTTATTCACCATTATAAGCTGTTTAAATGAGTTTTTATGTGTAAGTGCTCGTTCTGAAGGCAACAGATGCCAAAGATGCTTCAGTGACTTGGTAGCAAGTCTGCGACCCAGATGCCATTGCTGAGGTCGTGGGGATGCCGCCCGATCCTGGGATGGCAATCACCAACTATCACGGCCACCAAACAAACACCAGGTCTGCGACCCAGGTGCCGTTGCTGAGGTCATGGGGATGCCGCACGATCACTGGGATGGCAATCACCAACCATCACGACCACCAAATCATACCATATCTACATGTAACTCAAAATTCCCTTGGTATTTAGTGATTTGCTGGGAAGAAGAAACGTCTCTAAAATTATGAGAAATCCCTGCCCAAAACTTTAATGTGGTCCATGTCATCTTTGTCTTCGAACATCCACTAGATTTCTACATATATCGAATTCCTCATTACTCTCCCTATATACTACATACTGAAGAAATGTCATCAATTAGACATAACTGAATGTTTAAGTAATGCATGTCAACAAAAATATTATAAAAATGTTTAAAGAATCAAATTATATTCCCCCAAAATCGAGAAAGAAAGATCGACCAGCCAGCTTTTTATGCAACTATAATTTATGTGAATCTTTTTCAGAGGTTGAGACTTCATGTAGTTTTAAATTATTTTAATTGTTCCTTTTCTCTTTATTGTTCATCAATACTTACATAATATTGGATGGTTTTGAGTGTGATACAAGAATATATTGCTCGAGCTATGACAATATTGGACCAGTCAAAGACGAGTCTAATATTGTCCTAGCAACAGCAATATATTCTTGTTTCACACGAAAACAAAGCAATACAATATTAATATTATCATCTACCTTATTCTGACTATAGCGAAACAACAAAATTTGACTTAACTCGGTATATATGGCTTTGTTTTCGTATGATATTGATATCAATAGTTGAAGTTCCCGGATGACTGAGCAATATGAAAACAATATTGGTCAGTCATCCGGGTGCTGCGCTAAAGAAATTGAATACCCTGATTTATTGCACCACTTGGGAGCCTTATATCCCTCTTTGCAGAAAACACAGAAGTCATAGTACCCCCCGCATATTATTAACAACAAAACTAAATCAAACTGTTCAGTGTGTTGTTCAGTGTGTTGTTGAACTATAGTATCAATCGAGTGCAATCAACTGTTAAACAATTTTATCATGAGTCATGAAATATTAATTTGCTACCGTTGGTCATGGTAGTATTCCCGAGCAGCAATGGCGAACGACTGTCGCTTAAATTCAGCAATCGTTGCATATATTGCTTTTCCCTAAAAATTACCATGAGACCTCAAGCTAAATAGAGGTTGATAGAAGTATGATCGACAAATAAAATACTGTCTTGAAAACAGTCAAAAACACACTAGAACTAGAATAGCGACTGATCAACAGCGCATAAAGATGCATCAGCCGCTATGCCTGAATACAAATTATTATTACTATCATAACATCGTCTGTTTCATGTGATATTGACCCCTTCCTAGGTCTCACTATAAGGCAATTAAAATACGTTTAAAGAAAATATCAAATCTAGTTTGTTGTCGTAAAGAATTGATAGGGATAACGGACAACATTTGTTCATCTTCCCAAATAAGTTCACGTTGAGGTAATTATACTAAGTTGTATTGTTTATTGTTCCATTGTGGGAACCAAAAGTCAATTCTTCCGCTATGAAAAAATCAACTAATTGTCTTTTTTGTCGTATCTTGTTTTCATATTAAGATTTTTTTTTCAAGTGGAAACCACGTTCAGAATAAAGGATTTCACTCTCAAAAGAGCATTTTAAACTACTGCCAATACGCTATCACTAACAGGAAGAACGTCATCACTTACTAGAAATACGATTACTCTGAAGTTCTAAAGTGCACAAGTTCTTGGACCAAACCAATTTAAAGCAGAGTGTTCTAAACTACACGTTTTCCATACCAGTGCATTTCTGACACAGTCATATCCAAACCTATTGCTAAAACATTGTTTGTATTTAATTCAAATCGCATGAAGAAGCCATACTACTTGAGTAACATTTGCAGTTACAAGTGTTTGTCAATATCTCCTATTTCATATTAACAGTATATACTGTCAAACATTAACAATTTATCAAATGTTCAACCTTGACAAACAGTTTAAGCTCACCTTTTCCCCATCTCTCTCGCCCTTCGAAGGCTCCAAGGCTTTCTTTTTTTGACCTTGTACTTCACCTGCCTACATAAAAATGAGAGCAATAACCATAACATAAATATATATATATAAAAACATTAATTCATTCCGTCATGTATGTTGTAGATGCGGGGTGTTTCGTAACACTGGAGGTAGTTTAATACTTCCCCATTTTTCTAGATGTATTCCTTACTTATTTATTTGTATAGCCAAACTCTTTTCCTGAACTCTATATTCAAATATCATTATAAACAGTCTATCTAGTGTAGAAATTATACCTTCTGACCTTCACCGAAATATAATGTACTTCATTATAAAAATAATGTATTGCATGAATATTTTCCCACTTTGCATGTTGTAGTTCTTCTAGCCCAATATTTGTAATTAATCCCTATACCACAAGGCTTTGACAAATCTGGAATCCCAAAATAAATGTGAGTATGATTCTGACGTTTGTTTACAAAAAGAGCAGCGGTCATTATCAACAAAACAAAGTTTTAGAGATGCTCTTTTGTATTAATTGGTCCATGGAGTAATTTGTATTGAAATTCCTCAATTTCACGCACCCCCTCTCTCTCTACACACACACACGCATATACACACGTACGTATGGCAAGCCGTTTTAACATTTATTTCTATTTCTTGATATCAAGAAATTATTTTCTGTTGTAAACCAATGGTGATTCTTGATATCAAGAAATAGGAATAAATGTTAAAACGGTTTGCCATACGAACGCATTCAATTCCTCATCCCACTTTGTTCGCTAATGCAATTCTTTTATGTTTGGGTCCCCCGCCCTTATTATCAGCGGGACAAACGATCAAACAATATATAACGCACCAGGCGGATCAAGGGGTGGATGGAACCCCCGTCTCCCACCTCTTCCTTGAGGAAAATGAAATGCTCAGTGTCACCCCCTACACCTTTCTCTAGTTCAAAAATACAAAATTTGTTCTTTATTGTATATATTATGCATATTATTATGCATATTATGCATTATGCATATAATATAGAAAATGAATATGAAATTTGCTATGGAAATTTTGTTTTGTTTTATCAATGTTCAATTCCATATCAGAAGCATGATACTTGATTTGTTACTCCATCGCTCTGTTCCTCTCTATGTCCTTCGATTATTGCCCTTGCCCTCTCTCTCTCTCTCTCTTCTAACTTATTGTTTTTTCCCAGATTTTTTTTTCTCGATTTCGTCTCCTTGTTGTCTCGTGTTCTGTTTCTATCAGCCTAACCCCTTTTCGAACCACCCCCGGTCCCCTCTCCCCTCTCAAAATGTCCAATGCCCAGTGCATTTTTGCCCACTGTTATTATGTATGTGTCTGCATGCAACTCAGACAAAGATGATTTCTGCAATCCTCTCCTTAAACTGGTGACAAAAATAACAACAAGCCTTACGTAATAAAAATTGACTTGTTTTTAGTGGAATAGTCGATTGAAGATAAAAACCTTTTTAACTTACGTGAGCCATGGCCACGTCAATAGTCGTTTTATCCAATTGATTTGCGGAAATTTGTTCGGGGACCAGGGGCGTATTGGAAATTAGCATGTGTAGTTGACCGTAATGAACGTGATGGAACAATAGGTTTGAGAAGGTCGTTTAAATATGATGGAGCATAACCATGTTTAATTTTGAATACTAACAAAAGAATCTTAAATTGAATGCGAGTTAAAATAGGTAGCCAATGAAGAGATCTGAGAATAGGAGTTATGTGTTCATATTTTCTGGTTTTGGTAATGAGACGGGCTGCCATGTTCTGAATACGTTGGAGTAGAGAAATGGTGGAATCTGGTAAGCCAAAGTACAATCCGTTACAATAATCTAAATGGGAAGTCACAACAGCGTGGATCAATCGTTCTGTAGACTGTCTGTCCAAATATTTTCGAAGTTTACTAATCCTGGATATACCTAAGGCAGCCGTCCGACAAGTATTCCTGATGTGTTGTTTCATATTGAATACATTATCAACAGTGACGCCGAGGTTACGAACTACTTTTGAAGGTACGATTTCAACGCCAGCAGCATCCAAGCACGGCAGATTGCAAGAACTTCTAAACTGCGAGGTGATATGTAGTACCTCAGTCTTAGATTGATTTAACTTGAGTTTATTTGAAAAAGACCAGGACATGACATCGGAGACGCACTCGCTCAGTTTATGCATAGAGCCTACGTGATCTTTGGATGTCATGGTCACATACAACTGGGTGTCGTCGGCGTACATGACATGATAAATGTCCCGATGGGAAGAGATGACGTACTCAACGGACCAGTATACAGGATGAACTCCAGTGGACCTAGGACAGACCCTTGAGGAACACCCCAGGGCAGGGGAAATGACCTGGAAATAGAGTCATTCACAACGATGTGCTGTTTGCGATTATCCAGGTAAGACTCAAGCCACTTCAGAGCACACCCCTTGATGCCATAGCCACGCAGGAAACGATCAATCATAGTTGTATGGTCAATAGAGTCAAACGCAGCAGTGTAATCAAGGAGCACCAGCACAGCCTCATGACCCTTATCAACTGCAAGAAGCACGTCATTGAAGACTCTGATCAATGCTGTTTAATTTGAATGGAACTGTCGATAAGCCGACTGCATCTCAGGAAACAACTTTTGTTTATCAAGGTACACCCGAAGCTGAGAAGCAACGATTTTCTCAAGGATCTTAGCAAGGAATGGCAGGTTTGCTATGGGCCTGTAGCTTTTAAAGTCATCAGGGTTTAAGTCAGACTTCTTCAATAGAGGTATAACGTGAGATGTTTTGAAAAGTTCTGGGACAGTACCAGAAGACAGAGAAGAGTTCATTACGTGTGTAATGGA
Source organism: Strongylocentrotus droebachiensis (assembly GCA_035222895.1). Taxonomy (NCBI): domain Eukaryota; kingdom Metazoa; phylum Echinodermata; class Echinoidea; order Camarodonta; family Strongylocentrotidae; genus Strongylocentrotus; species Strongylocentrotus droebachiensis. The sequence goes on from JAVYIG010004895.1 coordinate 115,923, forward strand.
TGGTACTAGTTCTTCAAGGCACGATTTCACTAAATGAGTTAGCATAGGATCCAAACGATAAGACTTGGAAACAGAGTTCTTAATCAGTTTCTCACCTGTGTTTGCGTAACAGGCTCAAACTGCTGGAACTCACAATCACATGAAAGGGTTTCATCAGGGAGGTTTAAAGGGGGAAATGTTGTCACAATCTTTCGAATTTTATCAAGGAAGAACTCTCCAAAATCATTCGCCAATTCCTCGTCCGAGCTGCGATCAGGAAAAACTGAGTCAGTTTTGGGAATGGTGAGCTTACTAACCAGCTTGAAGAGCTGCTTGGTGTCACATTCTTTAATCTCAGTCGTCATTTACTCAGTCCTGGCTCCATCAAGAATGAGATTGTAAGCCTCACACTGTTGTTTGTACAGCTGGCGATTTATTTCAATGTTCAACGATTTAGTCATTTTACGTTCAGCGCGACGTCTCAGGCGCTTGGATTCTTTGACAGATTCTGTGTACCATGGAGCATGGGGCCGCAACGAAACAAGATGTAACTGTACGGGCGCATGTTTGTCCAGGAGTTGCCTTAGGGTAGTATTGTACTCTTCGACCGCTTTCGAAGGGCACCGGGTAGATAATGAACACAGAGTACCGTCCTTAATATCCTCCCTCAGTATGTTCAAATTAATGTTACGAAGCTTTCTGCAAGTGATGAGTTTTTTTTCAGGAGGGGGGCGTCCTAGATTAAGTGGACAGATGAGTGCATGGTGGTCTGAAGGGAGCCCACTCACTTTGTCCACAGTGTTGACCAGGTTATCAATTTTCCGAGAAATAATCAAATCTAGAATGTGTCCCGCTTGATGAGTTACCACAGTAACATGTTGCTGGAGACCAGCAGAGTCCAGCATCTCTACGAAGTTCATGGCGTCTTTGTTGCGTTTATCATCCACATGTATGTTGAAATCGCCGACAAGTAATTGAGCATTATCATTTACAGTTACTAATTCAAGAAGAGATGAAAACTCGTTTACAAACAATCTATATGTCAGTGTGTTCTTGGAAAAAGGAGGTGGTCTATAGACGGCATGTATTCTAATTACAGCACGCTGTGAGGCATGGACAGTCAGATCCACATGTTCAAACGAGTTAAAAGTGGGAAAATCATTGTTCAAAGAGACATTAAGAGTAGAACGATGGATGATACAGATTCCCCCACCAGATCCAAAAAAGGAGGTGGTCTATAGACGGCATGTATTCTAATTACAGCACGCTGTGAGGCATGGTCAGTTAGATCCACATGTTCAAACGAGTTAAAAGTGGGAAAATCATTGTTCAAAGAGACATTAAGAGCAGAACGATGGATGATACAGATTCCCCCACCAGATCCAAAAAAGGAGGTGGTCTATAGACGGCATGTATTCTAATTACAGCACGCTGTGAGGCATGGTCAGTCAGATCCACATGTTCAAACGAGTTAAAAGTGGGAAAATCATTGTTCAAAGAGACATTAAGAGCAGAACGATGGATGATACAGATTCCCCCACCAGATCCAAAAAAGGAGGTGGTCTATAGACGGCATGTATTCTAATTACAGCACGCTGTGAGGCATGGACAGTCAGATCCACATGTTCAAACGAGTTAAAAGTGGGAAAATCATTGTTCAAAGAGACATTAAGAGCAGAACGATGGATGATACAGATTCCCCCACCAGATCCAGTGCGACGTGCCTTGTGGACAATCACATAGTTGGGTAATGTGTAGTTAATGTTCGCAATGGAGTGGTTGTCTTGTGAATCACCCTTTAACCAGGACTCAGTAATGACAAGTAAATCAAGGTTCTTTTCGAGGATGAGATCACAGATAGATACTACTTTGTTATTCATGGATCTAGCATTCCAAAGACCCAAACTTAACGGTGGATCAAGACAGGAAATAGTTGCAGTTGCAAGTTGGTGAGATCCCGATGACGAGGAAAATCTGCGCATAAAGTACGAGAAGGCTGTTTATATGAATTCCAGTTAGTAGTGATAGTAAGGATATTAGATTTAATGCAGTGTGCGAAAACTGGAGGATGAATCTGTTGACACTTGGACCCTCTGGCCTTTTTTCCTCCTCGACGCGTCCGCTTTCTATACGAAATACCAAGGGAAGTAAGATTTCTCCACTGGGTAGGGGGCAGCCAATGAGGACATGTTTTATTCCGATTACAGTTGTACAACTGTTCTCTGGTGTAAGTGACACGTTGTCTTGACGGTGACCAATAACTATCTCTGCATATATCATCGGCAGGCCCAGGATTAGGATTAATGTCACCATCCAGTAAAATGGAGATTTGGAAGGAAGCCTCCGAATTCGGGTAGTAGCTGATGGGACCCCCCAACAATTTCCTTGCAGGTTTTGATGATAGAGAATTCAGCCTACCTTCATGTGGGTATAAGTTGCCGGTTATACTGTGATAAGGCAAAGTAGAATGTTGAGATACACTGTATATATATCTATTAAGCAAGTAAAGTCCAAGAAGAAACACAAAGGTCAGGGGCGGATCTAGCTTTTTGCTAAGGGGGGGGTTGACCAAAATAATGACGATGCGGAGCTTCGTCCACGAGCCGCGAAGCGGCGAGCCGATTTTTTTGGGGGTGTTTATTTGAACCCCGTAAGTGATGTTTTCCTGGCATCTATTAACACAATGGAGACCATAAAAAGCAGTGCATGATAACGTCTTTTTAAATCAAGTAACAGTTAAATACACAGTTATATCCAGAGTTATCATGTGTTTGGTTAAGTTACCAGATGAGTTGAATATCTTCTCACAATATTTGCACTTGAAAGGGTTTCTCTCCAGCGTGCGTTCTTTTTTCTTTCTTTTTTTTTTCTTTTTTTTTTCTCTTTTTTTCCTTTTTGTTTTGTTTTTTTTGTTTTTTTTGGGGGGGCGCCCAAGGGGGGGGGTTTAAACCCCCTAAACCCCCCCCCCCCCGTAGATCCGCGCCTAAAGGTAGGACGCTTGACCAATGCCATTGTCCCAGGAGGCTGGTATTGTTTATAACAATAGGGACAGCAAGAATGGTATTCAGGCTTGGGTGATCATCAATAGGATGTGTGCATGAAGCAGTTTCAATATGGCTGCACTTGGCTCCAAATACATAGAAAGCAAAGCAAAAACTTGAAAGTCTAGAACCTCTCAACAAGTTGCATTAAGTCCTTCAAAAATTGTCCAAAGTGATCCAGAGGGTATACTAGATGTGTATGTTTATAGACACACCAATATCCACTCTAACCTCACAAATTAAGCATAAACGTGGAGAGGAGAGGAGCTGCTCACATGCTGAACACTCACTCTAGAGTTGAACTAGAGTCAGGGATGAGGAATGTTCACGAAAAATAACAATGCTCATAATATATAGGAGAAAAAACATATATTGGGGAAAACCAGTCGTGCTAAATATACCCTCATTACGAGGTGGGTGAGGGTATATTTAGCGCGACTGGTTTTCCCCAATATATGTTATTTATCCTATGTGTAATTATATCTGCCTATTAATTTTGATTTGATTCGTGTTCATTTATTCTATATACATCAACATATTTACGATAACCATCTTATAACTGTAGATCTATAATAAGGAGATGGTATATATATTTATATATTTATATATATATATACAGTGCGTCCCAGAAAAAACGAAACCGAGAAGTATCGATGTTTTATCATAACTTAATCACAACCATAATTAATTAATGATACATATTTGGAAAGCTTAGAGTCTCCTCTTTCAGTTGATGATACTCAGATGATGCATATTTCACGCATTAATGATTAAAAGCAATTTGAAGGAAGGAAACCAAAAAGACATTTGGCGGGCGGTATCTGAATTTCGAAGAAAAATTCACATTTCTAGAAAATTGCGTTTCTGCCCTTTCATATGACACCTCAATCAGGAAAAATGAGCGAGGAATAACAACGTTCTGTTTGTTTAAAGTAGCCCTTACATTTTCATAATTTTAACAAACGAATTCGTTTTCACTGGATGCCTGCCGTAGCAAAAAGCAGATTTGACAAAAGACTTAACTCCGTTTCGTTGACAATCAGCCATGCATGAAGACTCTCGTGTACGGCTGATTGTCAACGAAGCGGAGTTAAGTCTTTTGTTAATTTCGTTTATTGATACGGCAGGCAGCCAGTGAAAACGAATTCGTGTAATAAAATCATTTCCATGACGCTTTGCATTCCTTTCACAGAAGAGGAAGTATAGAAAGAAAAGTAAAAGAATCGAAACAACAATGGGGGGAAAACCACAATTTGCACTGAGCTCTGTTGCGAATCTCTGCATAGTGAAAAGAAATATATCAAGCGATGGCCCTCAAGTGGAATAAGTCGTCATTGAAATATTTCAGTTCAGTTCAGTTCAGTACTGTTTATTCTTTAATCTACATTTCGCGCGTATATTTGTTGAGGAAAAATATTTTGCTTTCATCCATTTACAAGATGTCTATTGCTTTAGAAACTAGTATTGGTATTTCCATTATAATATAAGGCCATCACTCATCTTACTACCTATGCTAAATTGAAATAAGATTTTTTGTTTTAACAAAGTGAAATACAGCTATGCATGAAATTGACATAGCTATGTTTGTTTATTGAATTTCAAAAATGCAAATTCCTTCTACCTGAGGATAATGATTCCAACTTTAATGGCTTTGATAAGTGAAAAGAAAGTTTGAAATATAATGTCTCGTTCCAAAAACATTTTACCAATGCAACTTTTTAAGCAATGTTTTAATAGACGGATGTGCATAAACAATAGAACTTAAAGTCCCATGACGCCATGGGGTGCAGTCTGCAGACGATACGAAATTATTGGGAACTTGAAAGGGCAGTTTTCAAACTGTGCTATGTAGTCTACACCCTCCCTTTTCCTAGCTGTTTGTTACTAGGGACTTTTAGATTCACACGAAGACAATGGGGATTGCTGCTACGATCGTCTGCCTTGAAAGGATGTCCCATGTATCGGTCCACGCAAATCTAAAAGTCCCTATTATCCGTCTGTTGGGCACGGAGTATGCGTGCAACCTTTTTGCAAAGTTTGGACAGGTGAGCGTTAAGATTTTCAAATTTGTGCTTGGATGTGTGCGTCTTTCTCTCCTTCTCCCCCCTCCCCTCTCTCTCTCTCTCTCTCTCTCTCTTTTCATCATATTCATCTTCATCGGTTTACACGGCAACAGCAAGTCCCGTGCCGTCACGGGGTGCAGACGATGATAGATTATTGGGGATTTGGTTATGCTACTTCCTCGTGTTGACTGTCAAGCCTGCTAATAAATGTTTTTTATTCTATTTTTTTTGCATATTATGTAATTAATCAGAACTCATCACCCAACCAATCAAATGGCACTGGGCATTAGAACTAACATCATTTTGCAAGGCATTAATCTAAATTATTTGCTACTACATGTTGTAAGTATATCTACTAAGAGTGATGTTAAACGATATAGACTTTTTCCTTGCTTGTTTGCAAGGCTTTTTAATAATCATTTGATGATTATCAATATTCATGATTAAATGATCATTAGACCATTCCTTGTTGATATGGATAGTAGCACAAATGATTATTAGATAAACTGGGAATAAGACCGGCTGGAACTTAGAACAAATGGGAATTAGACCAAACAACTACATGTATTAGACTGAGTGGTCATTATATCAAATAATAAGTGGACACAATGATTATTGGACCATGTTTATACCTGGGTGTAGACCATATGGGAATATAACAAATGGGATAGTAGATCAACTGATTGTAAACCAAACATCAATATACCTTCTTGGGCACACAGAGTTTAATGGATGGATGTTATATGAATATCATTTTATTACATCACACCAAATGTTATAGTAATAATAATAGTTCGTCCTTATATAGCACATTTCAGGACCGCAGGCCCTCTCAATTCGCTTTACAGATACATAATACCCTGGTCATCGAATTCAAGCTTACCCGCACACAAGGTATGCACATTCTCCACTCCCTGGGGAGCATTCGAGCCAGTCGCCATTTTACAAGCGCCATTGCTAATCAAACCACATTAGCTTTCGCATCCTACCAAGTACCCATTTAACACCTGGGTGGAGAGTGGCAAATGTAGATCAATGTCTTGCCAAAGGACATTAGTGCCGCAGTGGGACTTGAACCGCGGACCTTGTGATCCACAGTCCGCTGACATATCCACTCGACCACGACACCTCTACATGTACATGTATGTACAAGCCTGTGGGAATGAGGTTCTTTCAGTAAAACTGAAACCTTTTGATCTTAGCACTAGTTAATATAAATGATATACTTATAAAGTACAAGGCACTGTCCGTTTGTTATATTTTTGGTTATACTGGTCATACACAAAACCACCAATAAGTCACAGATCCTAGAAGTGTGGTTATTTTTCTCAATACTTGTTATTGCTTGCTTTCAGTTTATAGCATATAATATTATAAATATATTCTAATTTAGTAAATTATAAGTGTTTTATCATTGGGAAGTTTTAAATCCGCAGTGTCAGGAAAAAATCCACAAATTACAAAACAGACAAATTATTGCCCCAAAATTGCCATC